>VDFB02322506.1:0-27851 GCA_007258455.2 Sequoia sempervirens
TATAGCCTACGAGTATACATACAAGCTCAAGTACATTAGGATATATGAATATGCATATATACCCATGCATACATTGAAAGTGGCAATTATATATAAACATATAATAAAATATAAATGTCTATCCATCTATATATGAATCAATATCTTTGAATGACCAAGAAAGGAATAGCGTAGGTTGAACATTAGGAAATATTAAATTCTAGTTGAATATACATAGAGGACTTGGGAACCTCAAGACAAGGAGGGCTGGGTAGTAAGTCTGTGCTCGTGCGAGGCTTAATGCATCCTGCCATTATTGCACAATGGGGACAAGAAAAGCAAAGTAAATGCGAGTAGGTGAGTAAATGCAATATTGAATGTTGTAGTCTCACAAACTATTCTTTGATTAAAATGCATTTTCAAAGCAATCATTTTGGCATTAATTTCGTAGCAATTGGGAAAAATTTGTTGTCTACATATCTAATCTACGATATTGTAGTATTTATTTTTGCATATACATAGACATAAACATATGCATATATATATGCATATACATACACATGCATATGCATACACATATAGATATGCATATGCATATGCATATGCATACATGCATACACATACATACATGTACATATATAACCATATACATACATATACATATACATATATACATATATACATACATATAATTATATATATACATAGACATATACACATATATACATACATATAATTATATATATACATAGACATATACGCATATACATACATATACATATATACATATAAAATATTGATTGTTGCAATGCCAAAAAGTATACTTTCATTAGGTTGCACTATCAAAAGAGCCATTGTGCCATTTATTTCATAAGAAAAGTGCAAAATCCGTTGTCCTCATATCCAATATATCATATTGTAGTATTTGTTTTTGCATGCCCATAGACATACACATATGCATATACACATGCATATACATATACATACACATATACATATACATATGTATACATGCATACATATACATACATATACATATACATACACATATATACATATATACATATATACATACATATACATGTATATATACATACACATATACATACCTATACATATACATACACATATACATATACATATATATACATATATATACATACATATACACACAGATATATATATATACATGAAAGCAATCCTTTTATATGCTAGAAAATAGGAATGCATATCTAGTTCCACATCTATATGCTTTGTCAAGATAGCCCATGTAGATGTACACCTAGAAGCAAAGAGAATTGGAAACAATAACACCAAATTTGAAACAAGTAAAAGATAGAGAAAAACCATACTTACAGAATTAGGATCTGAAGGTCGGGTGGCCATGCCCTCAGAGCCAGACTTCATAGAGAGACCAACAAGGGTTGGCAAGAAATCAATATTGGCGGCCTCTGCGAACCCATACACAAAGCCTACTTCTGTAGACAGTTCTACAATCTTATTTGTAGTGAAAAAATGTTGCAATTTGAGTTCACTAATTGACAACTCTATTTCACAATTAAAAAAAAAAGATCAGTGTAATGTAGCATCCAAATGCTAATTGGTACACAACTTACAAATATCAATTTATAACCATTCCAATTTTCATACTGTTTAAAGAAGACAAGATACAACAAGAAGAATAGAAATCCACTTTTAATGGTATCCAAACACCAAGGGATACATCAAGAAGAATAAAAATAATAAATGCAAATGCATATACCCTCATCTATATCTCTCTATCTTTCAGGATGCTTATATGTGTGTGCATGTAGGCTTTTATTTTTTCTATATATATGTATTTATGTAGATTGTAAATTTTACTATGTTATGGAAAAAATCATATGGTACAATAATCTGTCCAGAAATGTGTATAACATCACAACCTTAATTACAGATTCAGCCTACATTTCTTAGTATTCAATATTGTGGGAAAAATATTCATGCAAAATACCAATGCATAATGGCTTACAAATTCCATAGCACATCAATTTGGTAAACCTCTATTTTGTTAGACAAGAGAGCCAAGGAAGACGATTCTTACAATACTATAATTTTAAAGCAGCACCTCTATGGCTCTTTTGGAAATGCAAATTAATCAATATATTTTCTTGCCTTAATAGCAAAAGAAACAACAACCATTACTGAAGAATCAAACATATGTTGTGCTTCAGTCTTTTCCTAATAGTTCTTTTATGATTTTCCTATCTGTCTATAATATTTAATGGCAAATAATGGATCTTGAATGTAGAATATATGCATGCATATATGTCTACAAATAATTAAGTACATATATGCATTCAAGTTTCCCTTTATGAACACATTTACAAACACACACATATAAGCATATATATGTATCCATATGTACATATGTATATATGTCTCTATATACACAAGAATATATCTAAATACTTATGTATAGTATATTTTTTTATCATCATCTAACTCTTGAGGTTCAAAGTTATGAAGACAAGAAACATCCAAACTGTTTTTCCCCTCAATTCACCAATTGGGAAGTCTACAAATTCAAACCTTCTTGGTTGCTTATACCATATCATCTACTATAAAGTTTGGAATTATATAGGCAGCAAAAGGGTTGAATTTGAAGCCTTCTCAACCAATCAGTTGAGCGAAAATCCATTCTAGATGCTTACTTGAATTTTGGGGACCCTACATCTTTTTATGTAAAAAAACCTTGCCGATTTATTTGAACTTATAGGCGGAAAACAAAATTTGAAACATATTGATAAAGGATTCAACCTACATCCTTTACAAGTAAATATCAAAGACAAAGAGAGAATTGTAAAACAAGTATCAGACACATCCTTTACTAGTTTCTCAATTGAAAATTCAAGCAGCATTATTTCCCACTAAATATTATAGACAAAATCGACAAATTGCAAAATAACTATTAAAAGAAAAGATAAAAATCATAGATAGATCACAGATGAGCTGGAACCTACACTAAACATTCTCGTAGAAGGAAAGTAGGCTGTGTAAAACTTGGTTTTTCAATTCAAATTTGAAGCTACATTGTTTGGTACAAAACCCATATTAAATAGAACTCATAAAGCCAATGAGCACTAATAATCTACACAACCTCCCCACAATGGCATAGTCTTAATCAACAATTCAAGGTACATCAACTGACAATATTTTTTGTCTAGTCAAATAGAGAATTTGCAAAAGAGCTATTGCATAACAAATCCTCTTGCTAGCCAAGCCAATGGGGAACCCGCTTAAAAGTTCAAATAGATAAATTGAACAAATAAAAGATATATTGGAAACAATAAAACTTACTACCTACCAAACTAATTTTATATCCATCATGTTCATAATTTGCAAATGGTCCTATGTTAATGTGTCCAACAACACAGATACAAATAGATAACCAAAACAATAAATGCAGGGCAATAAAAAATACTAACCCTAAGCATATTTATTGAGCAAACAAACAAGGTTCCACTACAATTTCTCCTATGGTAATGGGTAGAAAACGAAAAATGCACAAGGATAAACTCAGTCACAGCCCGAGCAAGCACCTATCAGAAAATATGCACATTATGTGAGTGCTCCAATTCATGGATGGGTTGATGTATTACATGTATGTATATATACATGTATGCACATATATATATATGTGCATGTGTATATATATGTGTATATGGATAAATATATGTATATATGTTTTACTAATAGCTTTGTTAGAATTCCCCAATTTTTGTATAATATAGAATGGCAAATAATGCAACTCTTTTTATACAGAGACATATAGTAAGAAGACATTAACAATAAATTAATTATTTATGCAAAACACACATGTATAAAAGAGTAACCCAGCAACAACTACAAACAAAATAGCCTATGGGCTGATAAATTTTTGTACATTTGTTTATATATGTATATATGGATAAAGACATGTATGTATGTTTTACTACCAGTTCTGTTACAATTTTCCTATTTCTCTATATAACTAAATTCCAGATAATGCAGCTCCTCTTATACAATTACAACTATTTATTAGCAGACTACAAAGAAGACACCCACTATATTCAAATCAAAAGCATGCGAGTTTAGTGATAAAACTGTTGATTTGTGAAATCAATAAGATGTTGTGCATGGGTAGTTTACATAAATGATTAATTTATTGTTTATATGTTTCATTCTCTCCCATATTGATTAAATTGTTTTGTTGAAAGAGTGATTTACAACAGATAAAAGAGCTAAACATAAACTCTATACGATGCACTACATTCGCCACTCTTGCTTCCGGGGCTAGATTGCTATGCAAACATAATTGGTAGAAGCATGCTAACCTATGTAACAACCTGCTAGATATTAGGATGATACCTACCTAATCCCATGTATGTCATCTCCCAATATTTTCCTTATAGCTTTTTTACACCTTGCCTATTTCTCTATATATTTAACTCCAAACAATGCAGCCTAAGTTTACAACATATTCATGTATATATGTATGTATATTTGTACATATATCTATAACATATACATACCTATTACCTTAAGAGCAATCATTGTACTTAAATGTTGGCCTATTGTTTTCTATTGTCTATGTATGTCTACTTAGGACAATATTCAATGTTGCAAATGGGAAAGTATAATTTTGATGAAGTTATGCACAAGCATATACCTGGTAAGGCATTTTTGTTGTTATACACATTTTATACTATTAGCCCCTTTGTATCCCTATCTAAAATAGAATGTATATGCATACATACATTTGCAAATAGTTTTGACCTGACCTCAGAGCTCAACAAATTTTATTGATCATTGAGCCCTACATGCTTTTGATTCTTTTCATGCTCTAACAACTTGGCCCAACCATCTTTTTACTTGTAATTTTAACCATTTTTGGCCAAGGTTGGTTATTTGTATGTTGTTGGTCTATTGCCTTTGATTGTCCTGTGTATTCAGGTTCTAGCAATTGCCATGGGGAGCAATTGTAGCTATTTTAGTGTAGGGTTTAACATTGTATGAAAGTATTAACATATTGGAGGTCAAATTACTTTGTGGTCATTCAATATTATTCCTAGTAGGTCTTACAATTTGTCTATTTGTGGTGATGTAGCTCAAATTTTCAATGAAGCTTGTGTTATTTTGAGAACATAATCTACTAATTTCTACATATAGTTCACCATGTACATATATAATCTATGTGGAAAGTAAAGAGAATTGTTGAGGTTATGTTGAAAGCAATTGGTTTTATAGATCTTATAAACTCTTCTCATGCATAGAATTAAAAAATATTTATCCCATAGAAGAATAAGAATACCTCACCTGGTTGTGCATACACAACACTGAATATTGAAAGATCCTTTTCATCATCTCTGTATATCTTTGGCATTGCAACCATTACCATAGGGGGAATTGTAGCTATCTATGTGTAGGGTTTAGGGCTGCATGAAACCATTGATACATATATATGCATACATACATACATACATACATACATATTGGTACATACATACATACATATTATTATATATATATATATATATATATATATATATATATATATATATATATATATATATATATATATATATATATATATATATATATATATATATATATATATATAATACATACATACATATGCATACATACAAACATATGTAGACACATATATATACTCTTTTCATCTTTCCTGCCATACACAAGTTGTGGTTTTCATTTTCAATGAAGCTTGTGGGCTTATACTCTTTTATAGATGGGTGTTTTGCATAAATAATTAATTTATTGTTAATGTCTTCTTGCTATATAATATGTCTCTATATTAAAAAGAGCTGCATTATCTTTCATTCTATATTATACAAAAATGGGAGAATTGTAACATAGCTATTAGTAAAACATACATACATATATTTATCCATATATACATATATATATACATGTATATATACATACATACAATACATTAACCCATCCACAAATTAGATTTTTCGGCTCTGTTTATTGTTCCTTTTGATAGCAGGTTCGAGGGTTTTAACACTGGTGTGTTGCAAAACCTCTGACAAAGTATATGTATATACACATGTGTATACATGTGTGTGTGTGTATATATAAATTTATATATATATACACACATATATGGTCTGCCACAAAACCTGTGACAAAATATATGTATATACACCTTTGTATACATGTGTGTGTGTGTGTATATATGTACACACACACACATATATATCAAACACTCTGCATATCTATATATTTCCAATTTCTCCATCCATACAAAACCATAATGACAGACATCCATGGAAAATAACTTACAAATTCTAATGAAAAAAGACTTAACATAAACAATAAATAAACCATTTATACAAAACACCCAAGTAAAATGACCTACACATTGCATGGTGCCATAGTTTTAAAACCCTCCAATCTACCATAAAATGGATTAGAGGCCAAAAATTTCATTTTTACAATAGTCCACTATGAAACCATCAACATAATGGATCTTTCAATAATGCAACTTAATCGATATACTTCCTCACACATTATGCATAAAATCCAAGCTACATTCGTTGGAATTCAATATTATAGAGAAACAAAGAAATTGTAACACACCTATTACACAACAAATACTATTCAAGGCTCGAGTGACGAAAATCCTATCAAAAACTTCAAACAAATAACAAACCCTCTGTATATCCATAAATATACAATCACTCCTATCTTAATTTGCAATTGGGCAATAAAATTACCAACCCTAACTATTTTAATAGAAGAACCTAGATTTAACTACTATTGCTCCTATGGTAATGGGTATAAGCCCAAAAATCCACAAAGATTATAACTATATTTACAATAAATAAGCAACAAAAAAATTACAAACCCTAACCATATTTCGTTATGAAACTAAAAAAGATTCAACTGTAATTTCTCCACCCATAGAAAATGATAATGCTAGATATCCATGTAGAATGGCTTATAGAATCTAGACAACAAAAACAATATATACAAAACACCCATCTAAAATGACTTATAGGTTGCGGCTTGAATGACATCTTTAAAACCCTCCAATCTAGCACATAAAACAACAAAACCTGGCAATTTTTACAATTGTTCCCTATGAAACAAACCAGGGAACTGTAGATGATGAATCTTACAATAGTCCACTCTGAACCCAACACCACAATGACTCTTTTGAAAATGCAACTTAATCAATATACTTTGTCACACATTACACAACACATTAGTGTTCAAACCCTCAAACCTGCTATCAAAATGAGCAATAAGCAGAGAACGAAAGACATACACAATAAATTCAGTTTTGCAAAATACCCATGCAAACCGATTTACTGATTCGATAGCTCAACAATTTTAAAACCCTCAAACTTGCTAAAAAATGGAGTGGAACACAATGAATTTAATAATAACCTACTATCAAACCAACACCACATTGGCTCTTCTGACAATACAAATTCATCAAAGTATACTCTCCCACATGCCAACATTCAATATTGCATTTACTTCATCCACCTCCATCGTGCAACAATAGGGAACATCGGGCCTCACGTGAACAAATGCTTGCCATTCAAATTCCTTGTATCCAACACACCATTCTCGAATGCCACCAACCCACGTAATTACCGATTCCCACGTCACCACAGTAAAAAAATAGTGGCCTCCTCGCTGCCCGACAGATCCCCGTCATCTGCAAATCCAATTCATGGCTAGGTTGACAAAAATCCCAATAGAACCAACACCCACGTCACCACACAAAAAAAATGGTGGCCTCATGGTGGCCTCCCCACCGCCCAACAGACCCTCATTGCCGTAAAATCCAATTCATTGCTAGGCTGACAAAAATCCCAGTGAAAAATTCAAACAAAATAGCCTATCGACTAATTATCTTAAACTTTATAATTATTAAATATAAAATATTTAATATATAGAATTAGGACAATAATTTATATTAATCATAGTAGGAGGTAACATTCTCCACATCCTTTCCTCTAGCATTTTGTATGTTTAATAATGGGTTTTAGTTGGTGTCAAGGGTCATTGTGCATTTTTATGTGTTTTACAATAATTTCTCTGTATGCCATTGAGGGTGAAAAGTAAAAACAAAACAAAATGGGTGAATTAGAACTAGATATAATTAGGATTGGATTTGAGGTTTTTGTTAGGACTAGGGTTATGCTTAAGGTTAGGGTTAGGATTTGGGTTGGGGTTTGTGTTACAATATCTCAAGGTTATGGTAAGATTTATTAATTGGGGTTAGGGTTAGGATTAATGTTTAGGGTTAGCCTTCTAATTTTAAAATAATGCTTGAGCTTAGGTTTTAGGGTTCAAATAGGGTTAGATTTAGGGTTAGGGTTATGTTTAGGGTTTAGGGTTCAATGTTAGGTTAATGTACAAGGGTTCAAATAGGGTTAGATTTTAATTAGGGTTAGAGTAAGTTTCAATTGGTAATATAGCTAGAATTAAGGTTCCCACTAGAATTAGGGTTAGTGTTAGATTTAGAATTATGAGTAAAGTTAGAATTATGGTTAGGGTTATAACTATAATTAGGGTTAGGATTAGGATTAGGGCCAGGGTTATGGTTATGGTTAGGGTTAGGGTTATCATCACAAATAGGTTTATCTTCATGAATAGGGATTACAGTTAACATTAGGGTTAGGGTTATGGTTATGGTTATGTTTATGGTTATCATTAGGGTTATCATTAGGAACAAGATTATCATCATGAATAGGATTAGGGTTAGTGATAGTGTTAGGGTTAGGATTAGGGCTAGGTTTATCATTGTGAATAGGATCAGGGTTAGGGTTAAGGTTAGGGTTAGGGTAATGGTTATGATTAGGGTTAGGGTTAGGGTTAGGGTTATGGTTATGGTTATGGTTATGGTTATGGTTATGGTTAGGTTTAGGGTTATGGTTAGGGTTATCATCACGAATAGGATTATCATCGCAAATAGGATTAGGGTTAGCATTAGTGTTAGGGTTAGGATTAGGATTAGGGCTAGGTTTTTCATCATGAATAGGTTTGTCATCACAAATAGGATTAGTGTTAAGGTTAATATTAGGGTTATTGTTATGGTCAAGGTTAGGGTTATCATCACTAATAGGTTTATCATCATGAATAGACATTACAATTAGGGTTAGGATTATGGTTATGGTTAGGGTTAGAGTTATCATCACGAATAGGATTAGGGTTAGCGTTAATGTGAGGGTTAGGATTAGTGTTAGGTTTATCATCACGAATAGGATTAGGGTTAGGTTTATCATCACAAATAGGACTAGGGTTAGGGTTAAGATAAGGGTTATGGTTATGGTTAGGGTTAGGGTTAGGGTTAGGGTTAGGGTTAGGGTTATGGTTAGGGTTATCTTCATGAATAGGTTTATCATCATGAATAGGTTTATTTATTTAATTTTATAAAATTATATAAAATTAAATAAATAAAAATAGTAATATTATAAATGTATCACATAATCGTAACACTATTGCTAAACTCCATTGCTAACTCTAAATCTATTTGTAGCCCTAACTCTAACCCTAATTTTAAAAATAACATGCTAATTCTAATGGTAACCCTAACTATATTTCTATTTCTCACCCTAACCATAATCCTAACTCTAACCCTAAACCTAACCCTAACCCTACCCTAAACCTAATTGTAATTGAACCCTAGCCCTAATCTTAACCATTAAACAATTAATATTCAATTAGGGTTAGGATTTAATTAGAGTTAAGATTAGGATTAGGATTTGATTAGGGTTACAATTATTATTATGATTAAGGTTAAAATAGGGTTAGGGTTTAATTGGGGTTAAAGTTTAATTAGTGTTAGAGTTAGAGTTAAGAATCAATTATGATTAAGGTAATATTTTAATTAGGGGTAGGGTTTAATTAGTGTTATTGTTAGGGCTAGGATTAGGATTAGGATTAGGGTAAGGATTAGGGTTAGGGTTAGTATTAGGATTAAGATTAGGATTAGGACCTAACCATAACCATAACCATAACCATATTTGACCCCTAACCATAA
This sequence comes from Sequoia sempervirens, assembly GCA_007258455.2. Taxonomy (NCBI): domain Eukaryota; kingdom Viridiplantae; phylum Streptophyta; class Pinopsida; order Cupressales; family Cupressaceae; genus Sequoia; species Sequoia sempervirens. Next base: position 10,028 of record VDFB02322506.1, read on the forward strand.
CTTATATTAAATAAACCAAAATATTATTATTTTAATATATGGTGCATAATTTATATTATTATTTATCTTAATATTATTATATATCTAATAATATTATAAAATAATATATTAATTAATATTATCTCGATGTAATCTATATATTTTAAATTTAAGATATATATGCTAGTCATAATTGTAGATGAAAAACATTGAACAAATAATTAAAAGATTGTAAGAGCTTTGGCTTCTATATAGAAAATTCATTAAAAATAAATTCAATTTTTTTTCTAATTGTATTTTTGTTGAAATCAAGGTAAATTGGAGTTTTTTGTTTATGTTGATGAAATTGAAAATAATCAAATGATCATATTTGTTCAATGCAATGTTAATTCGATTTTAATTGAAAATTGAAAATGTGAATTGTGAAGGTTGCCACTATGTGGTAAGACTTGTGAATTTCAATCTGCATCAAAATTCTTATATGTAAAATTAAAAATTTTCATTGATAGTAATTATAACAATATGCAAGATGTCAAATTCATATCATTTGCTTCTTTGATAAATTGAAAATTGTTCTCTTTAATCTATGTATTTATATTTGAATACAATCAATTTAATCTTATTTTATTTATTCCATAAAATAAATGTTTGCATTGTCCTTCATAACAATAGTTATAAATTAGTTATAAAAACACTAGTTTAAACTAATTATTTTTCTTTCATATATCAAAAAAATTCAACAAATGAAGGATACAAGCAATTAAAAAATATGATACCCATCTATTAACTCTTCAAATAAAAATAATAAAATATAATATAAAGGAGGGGTAAAAATATTATTAAAACAAGAAGTGCAAAGCAAGGGCATTACATAGCCCTATCAAGTTCCACCAAGTGATCCAGCTATTGAGACAGATCTAGGGTAACTGACCCGGTTCGCTATATTCCAATCATGAATATGATCATAAGCCCATTGAGCCAAACAATCAGCAACAACATTCCATTCTCTAGGAATATAGTAGTAAATTTGATACTCTATTATTTCATTATTTGGTAAACAATAAACTTGATTATCTAGTTTTCACATAGAAAAAAAATTCTACCACATTCCTAAAAGCCCTAAAGCTTGATGAACTCCAACACAAAAATTAACAAATGATCATATATACTTTTGGGAGTATATAGACTTAGAACCTTTTCAATTATAGATAAAATTTGAGATACATACAAGTCTAAAGTGAAATATAATATATTTTAATGAATATATTGATTATTGTGCATCACACACAAAAAGTTAATTCATCCAAAATATACCATTTTACATTAAATTTTTGAGAAATTTAGAATACTTTTAATCCTACTCTTTTAAATGTTATTTATTAATGCTTTTCTTTGGAATAACATTCCTAATGTTCATGATCAATGTTGTATCTCAAACTTGGATGAATAATTTATACTCAAGATCAATTAACACACTTGGAAAATATTTTAATAGTTTTTTGCACATCTAACAAACCTCTATTTTTTTTATTAGGGAAGGTGCAAAGAGATGGGGACCAAAAAGGGGTCTTAAGTGGTCACTTTTTTCCTAAAATTAGGAAAGAAAAACTTTGGATGAGAAATTTAAGATAGTTACACTCAAAATACGAAGATGCAACAAAATAATCTATTTTTTATAATACTATTTTTTAGATGGTAGATATTAAGGGGTTCAAAAATGGCGGCCACACAAATTGGTCCTATTTTTTCAAAAAAGTATAACATAGTGGGTGAAGCCACAACAGTGGTTTACAATTGAAGTGAGGAAGTTAAACTCATAGAAAATGAATGCATGGAAAAAAACTTGATTTTAGGGGTTCATACAAACATACTAGTTCGACCGAATCCATTAGGGTTTCGCTAGAACCTGGGTTCAGGCGAACCCTTTTAATGATTTCCCACCAAAAATGCCAACAAAAACCCTTATAAAAGGGGGGTTCGAATGAACCCTGGTTGAACCCCTAGGGGTTCAGAACCCCTGGGGGTCATTCCAACCCCCCTTATTCCTCATCCCTCCTCTGAGACACAAAAACCCTAAATTTTGGCACTTCGGAGCTCAGAGTTGATGATGAAAATGGAGGAATCTTAACAAACCCAACTAGAATCAAGTAGTCCTTAGAACAAGCTATCCAACGAATATAATCTTAATATGTTTTGGTTTTATTATATATTTGTTTTTTAAGTTTTATTAAACATAGGTTTTCTTCAAAAATGAAGGTCTATCTTCGCACATCCGGAAAAATAGCAGATTATCAAAAAAAATTTGAAAAATATGAGTGCACCAGATATTGAAGTCCTTGATCCAACAAAAAAAAAGTTGAATTTGATATATACAAAAAAAGTTATGCGTTATACGGTCACGCTATGTTTGAATTGTAATTGGTTTGACTTCAAAACTTCATTAAAGAAAAAATATTCAATAAAAAATTGTCTAACCAAGTGGAAGCACTAGATATCGGAGTTACAAATCTAAATTTGAAAGAATTAGAATTTTATCCTTCATGGAAAAAAGTTATGCATTATACATGTGTGTCACTTTTTAAAAATGTTGTTTTTTGAAAAAAAACCAGTTTTCATGGGAAATGGAAAAAGAAGTGTAAACTAATTCCAAAAATTTTGAAAAAAATATTTTTAGAATCTATAGAAATTTTTTGATGAGACTCTAGTTTGCATTATCTTCAAATTCTTAGCCCGAGTTAAAAATAATCATTTCAGTGTCCCGTTTGGCAAAAAATTGTAAACCACTATTGTGGGATCACCCCTCTAGTGTTGCCCCCCTAAAGTGTTAATTTCTTTTAGTATTTCAAAAATACTCACTAAGAAATTACCTACCACCATGTAGTTTATATCTGATTTTTTTATATTTTTTTAATGAATACATGACTTTTTACTAATTTTTAAAGTGGGCACATCCTTAAGAAACATAAAATTGAGCATGCTCCCCCTAAACTTTTTGAAAACTGATTATTTTTTTTTCATGTGTAGAATGGAGTCTATTTTCTAAAAATGTAATTTATTTGATATTTTGATGAATAGTTGAAAAATAGTAAAAAATACCAAAAATTGGTTTTTGAAAAAAATAGATACACTAACAAAATAAAATAAAAATTAAAACTTTAGCATACTCAAAACATGAAAAAACTACATGCTTAGATAGCTAAGAGAGATCTTAACATTATCATGGTGTTTTTTTAACTTGACATTGAAACACATGCAAACCTAATGGGGAGCATGCTTGAGGTTATGTCTATTTTTTACAATTTACAAAAGTACATTTTTTCAATGTTGAAAACTCACTCCAAGCCAAAGGCTTGGAAATTTCTAACAAAAAATAAATAAATTAGTGCATTATAACACACTCACATTATTGTTTGCTTTGGAAATTTCTCTTTCTCCTTGGTAAAACTATATACATGAAATATAACTTAAAGTATAAGTGACATTTCTATATAAAAATTTACTTTCTTATACTTTAAGTTATATTTTATGTATATATTTTTAGGATGTTTGAGAATGGTTTCAAATCTCTAGATTTATAGTGTAGACTCTAGAGGTTTCGAAAGATCTTATAATTTTTCACCTAGTCAATCTCAATAATCAACCTAGGTCAAATTTCAATAATTAGTAAGCTCCCATCATATTTATCTCTCTCTATCTCTATCTCACTCTATATGTATCTCTTACTCTCTAGAATTATCTCTCTCTCTCTCTCTATCATTTCTCTACCTTTGTCTCCACTAAGCTCAAGATCTCTCTCCCCTTCCCTTTCTATTTCTCTCTATCTCACCTCTCTCTCTCTCTGCCTCCCTATCTCCTCCCCTCTCTACTCTCTCTCCCCCCTCTCTCTCTCAATCCTTCCCTCCTCAACCCCTCTCTCTCTACTCTCTATCTCACCTATCCCTCTCTACCTCTCCCTCCCTCCCTTATCTCTCTCACTTTCTCCTTCCCTCTTTACTTATCTCTATCTCACCACTCTATCTACCTCTCTGTCACTCTCCATCCCTCCTTTATTTGTCTATCTCTCTCCCTCCTGATATTTTTCTCTTAATCTATCCTTCCCTCTCTCTAATCTATCTCACCTATCTCTCTCTATCTCTCCATCCATCCCTCCCCTCAATCTATCACTCTCTCCTTCCCTCTCTACTTCTATCTATATCTTATCACTCTACCACTCTTCCTCTCTCTCTTTCTCTTCCCTACTTATTTTTGTGTCACCTATCTCTTCCCCTTCCTCCTTCCCTCTATACTTATCTCTATATCACCTACCCCCCAACCCCCCTCTCTTTCTCTCCCTCCATCTCTCCCTACTCCCTCCCTCTCCCTCCTTCCCTTTCTACTTCTCTCCATCTTACTTGTACCTCTCTAGTGCTCTCTCTCTCCACCCCATCTCTCTCCCCTTACCTACCTCCCCCTCCCTCCTTACCTCTCTACTTATTTGTATCTCTCCTCTCTCTCTCTACCTCTCTTTGTATCTACTTCTTACTATCTCCACTCTCCATCCCTCCATAGATATCTCTCTTTAGGTAGGAATAGGTATCTAGAGAGAGAGGTAGTGGGAGAGAGATATAGAGATAGGTGTGGAAGTAAGAAGAGGTAGGTAGAAAGGGAGGGAGGGAGGGAGGTAGAGAGAGAGAGAGACAGGTAGTTAGAGAAAGAGGAATATGAGTGATATTGAAAATTATATCTAGATGATGGAGGGATGGAGAGAGACATGATATAGAGAGTAGAGAGGGAAGGAGCCTAAGGGAGAGAGAGGTGAGACAGATAGAAGTAGAGATGGAAGGAGAGAGAGGTGATAAAGAGAGAAGAAAAAAGGGGATGAGGAATGTAGAGAGATTGAGAGAGAGATGGAGAGTGGGGGAATGAGGGAGATCTAGGGAAGGATAGATAGAGATAAGTAGATAGGGAGAGAGAGAGAGAGAGAGAGAGAGAGAGAGAGAGAGAGAGAGAGAGAGAGAGAGAGAGAGAGAGAGAGATGAGATAAACAATATTAGAGGGAATCGGAGAGAGATGTGATAAAGAGAGAAGTAGATATAGGGAGGGAGGGGGAGATAGATGTGATAAAGAGAGAAGTAGAGAGGGAGAGATATACAAAGAAGTAGATATGGGGAGGGAGTGAGGGAGAGAGGGAGGGAGGGAGACATGTAACTAGAGAAGAAATAGAGAGAGGAGGAAGGAGTGTGAGAGGTGATATAGATAGGAGTAGAGAGGGAAGGAGAAAGTAAGAGAGATAGAAGTGATATGAAAAGAAGTATAGAGGGAAGCATGAAGATGGAAAAATTGAAAGAGAGAGGGAGAGAGAGGAGGTGATATAGAGAGAGAAGTAGAGAGGGGATGAAAGTGGGGAGATTGAGAGAGAGTGGGATAGGTGGGATAGAGAGGATTATAGAGAGAAGGTGGGAGAGAGGTAGAGGGGATAGTTGAGATAGAGGAAAGTAGAGGGAAGGTGGGAGGGAGGAAGAGATAGAGATTGATATAGAGAGTAGAGAGGGAAGGAGGAATGTGGAGAGAAAGAGAGAGGGAATGAGGGAGGGAGGGAAGGAGGAAGGTGGAGATGAAGAGTGAGGGAAGGAGGGAGGGAGAGGTAGAGAGGGAAGGATGAAGGTGGAACAATTGAAAGAGAGAGGTACATAGAGTAGGTGATATAAAGAGAAGTAGAGAGGGCATGAAAGTGGGAGATTGAGAGAGAGATGGAGAGAGTGGATAGGTGAGATAGAGAGAAGTAAAGAGGGAAGGTGAGAGAGAGAGAGAGAGAGAGGAGGGAGGGAGAGGTAGAAAGGGATAGTTGAGATAGAGAGAAGTGGGGAGAGGAAGAGAGAGAGAGAGTTATATAGAGAGTAGAGAGAGAAGGATCAAGGTGGAGAGAAAGAGGGGGAATGAGGGAGGGAGAGGTAGAGAGGGAAGGATGGAGGTGAAAATTTTGAAAAAGAGATGGAGAGAGAAAGGGATATAGAGATAAGTAGAGAGGGGATGAAAGTGGGGAGATTGAGAGAGGGAGAGAGTGAGAGAGTGAGATAGGTGAGATAGAGAGAATTAAAGCGGGGAGGTGGGAGAGAGATAGAGAGGAGGGATGGAGAGAGGTAGAGAGGTATAGTAGAGATATAGAGAAGTGGAGATGGAAGGTGGGAGGGAGGGAGAGAGAGAGAGAGAGAGTAGAGGGGGAAGAAGGATGAGAGAAAGGGAAGAAGGGAGGGAGAGAGTGATAGAGAGAAGTAGATAAGGATAGAGAGAAGGATGGAGGGAAAGGTTAGGATTCATAGAGAGAGGTGAGATAGACAAAAAGATAGAGGCATGAAGAGAGAGTTGGAGAGAGAGGGAGAGGGGGAAGAGAGAGAGAGAAGGATATAGAGATAGAGGTAGAAGGAGAAGGGGGAGGGGAGATAGAGAGAATTAGAGATCTCGAAGGAGGGAGAGAGATGGAGAGAGAAGTGATATATGAATAATTAGATAGAGATTTGGAGAGAGAATAGGAGGGATAGAGGGATGGATAGAGGAAGGGAGAGAGGGGAAAATATATATATCTAGTGAAGGATAGAGAGATAGATTGGTCTATTTCTTGATCTCAAGGGAGAGAACAAGTCAAATAGAGAGGGGTAGATAAAGGGATGAAGATAATGAGAGAGAGAGGTCTAGAGTGTAAGGGATATACAAAGAGTGATATATATAGAGAGAAATTGATGATAGAGATTGCTGATTATTAAAATTTACAACTTAATTAGTGAAATTTGACATGTTGATTACTAAATTTTGACTATCTAGAAAATTATAACATCTAAAAATTAGAATTTGGATTATAACTCTTAGAAATTTGAAACCATTCTCAAACATCCTAAAACTATATACATTAAATACAACTTAAAGTACAAGAAAGTAAATGTCCATATATAAATGTTTATTTCATGTATATAGTTTTGTTAGAAGAGAAAGAGAAAGAGAATTGTTTCAAAAGAAAACAATAATGTGAGTGTGTTATAACATGCTTACATTATGTCAATATAATAACATAACACAAATTTGAATTATAACATGCTTGCATTATATCATTGCAATCCTATATTGTGAGTGTGTTAAAATATGCTCATGTTATGGCTTAGTAATGATAATTTCTAGGCTCAGTCACTACCAACCCATAACACAAATGTGTTTCATTTTAATGTATTCATATTTTCTCTTTTATGGGACCAAAAAGTGGAGTGGCCACATTTTGGTTTTCCATCTTGGCGCACATACCCGTCTTGCGTCATGGCTTACCCTTCATCTAAAAACTAGTCTCATGCATATTTTACTTTTTTTTACAAGTTAAAATATTAAATGAAAACCTACAATGTCCTTTCAATCATAATATGCACACTAACTTAAATCATGCAACCTAATGAATTTTTATTTTGAAATCAACATAAGTAAAAGATACATTTTTTAACAAAATTAGGTATCAAAGGGTGGAAGCATATACATTATGTACTTGATAGTTGTTGATAACTATTGGAAAATAATTTAGGATTTATAAATCGACTATGTGGACTAAATCCCTTATTCTATCGTACCTTACAACATTATTTTAGGAAAAGAGCATAAATCCCATTTATATATATATATAATGTATATATACATAAAGGATTTACATTGTTCATGATAGCAAAATCTACTTTGATGTCTCTTAAATATCTAGTTGAGTCACTTGAACCATGCAATTTTGACACAAAATATGATATGAAGGCTCTAGATAGCCAAAATACACAAAGCCAACCATACTGAAATAGTAACCCACCCATACATACAAACTATACTAGCATTAATAGACTATGATAATTACAACAAAAGGAGCCCAAAAAAACCCACACTACTAAAAATACTATTCATCCATTTGAACTATAGGGTTATTTTTATCATGGAAATCATGCAAGACTCTAACCCAAAAATGTATAGAAGGAGCAACATTTAAATTTGGAAAAATTAGGAAGAGATGAAGGACATTAGAACTTGTAGAATCATGAGTAGTAGCCCTTGGAGGCGATTCCTGATGATCATGTGATAGGAGCTGAAGAATTACACAAACCCTTCTAGCAATTTTGGTAGACAATTCTTCAACCACCTCAGTAGTGAAACTTTCCAAAGCATGATGTACTTAAGGAACTTCTTGTAGTGACCTTTGAAAACCACCACAAGCTACTCATTATCAATTGTTTCAAAGAATGGAAAATCCCACTATCTCATGTAAGAAGACTTTGAGAATCCTTGACAGATACTCTGCATGCAAACTATGGCAGACAAGGCATCCATGAAAATCCTAATAGACATCATCATCACCACTTTCAAATGCAATTTGTGCATATATCCAGTTTCATACCCTTTAAGGAAAAGTATCTATACTGGAGCATTGTTAATATTTGTTATTGACAATTGTAACGTCCCATCGTGTGAACCCCAAAGGACAACTACAACTTACAAATTACTATAATTTTGTTTTAAGTGAAACATTGCATAAGATAAGTGTGTACATACATTACATGAAAAACAATTATGCATTTACAAAATCATCTATGTCCTCTATGGTACATGGGATGACATTATGAAACCTAGACTCTTACCAAAATGATAGCGAATGAAATCCAAGGTTACATGAAAATAACATACAACCATCCATGATCAATAGAGATGAAAAGATATATATCACTTATTAGATTTCAATTCATAGTTCAATATTACAAATTGTGGAGCATGTTTCCACAAATATAACACATCATGGATACAATAGTACATTACATAATGCTTCCCTTATATCAACGGGAAGAGTACATCAAGTACAAGGATAGTACATCAAAGAAGAATAATGTGCAAAGCGTGGAACCGTTTTCAACCAAGTGAAGCTCTGAAACTCTACATCTGCTTCCACATCACGAACACAACCTGGGAACCCAATGGGGTACATAGCATGTTCCACCTAACCATGTGGACCTGAAGGTTAACCCCTTGTGCTAGGAGATGACAAGAGAGGTCCCACATCCAAACAAAGGTCAAGTAGAAAAGGTTAACACAACACCAATATAATGCATCAAACAAATACAAACAACACTCCTAGAGGCAACCAAACAAGGGAAAATAAATGGGTACTGTAGGAGAGTTTCATCACATGGCCTTACATGGATTATCCAGACAACCTATCATAAGGTACAGCCTCCATCTATGGTTATCCTAACTGCCTATCTCAAGGTGTTGCTCCATAGGGTGACTCATGCAGAACCACTTACCTTTCATGAGGACAATTCAATGATCTTACCAACTAGGTCTTCTCATCCCATCCTTAGCCTGTGAAAGCGCTAATGGTATGGGTGAGGCACATAATTAATCTTTTTTTAGTGTTTAACTACCCAAACCCACTAGTTTCATAATTACATTATCACTTGTTTAGGAAAATCTTCCATGGGTTACCCTAACAACCCCTTTGTGCGTTGGCCCCCATGAGGAGCCACTCTCCCTAGTAGCACCAAAACAAACTTATCAACCTCAAGGGGTGTACCAAATCACAAAAGTATTAAAACCACAACTAACCAAGAACCTATGTGACGCATGGAGTTCTTCTTTCTCATAGTCATAACCAAAGGCAAAAAAAATCATAGAACAAAGTACACCCATGAGAGCTCCAAAAGGGAATACGATCAATGGAAGCCAATAGGTCTAATCATGGGAAAAATTCAACACAAAATAGGTTTCTCATCACCTCTAGATGTCTAACAACCTCCCATCCATAACTATCAAAAGGAAGTAACTTAATCATTATGGGTTCCCAACATATCCAAAACATGTCTATACATAAAATTAGCTCAATAGTGAATAAAAAAAGAGGAAAATATGATCAACATGGAATCACTAGCATGCATAAGAAATCAATTCCAAAGAGCATTCAAAATAAATAACTATCTAAACATGTTCAAGTCAACTATAAATATCCATTTACTTAAACGTAAACATAACCCAATCTTACTTAAGATAATGTAAAGAATAATTAAATAATTGACTATAATTAAATGCATTTCCATCATAATATCTTTTAAATAGATAAGAGCTATGTAATTACAATCTACAATATCTGATTTAAGTCTTTTCCCAATTAAAAGCTCCTAATTGTAAGTTCATAATCCTTACATCTACTTTACACATTTACATATAAAGTTAAAAAAAATGGAACAATCTATCAATACCTAATTATCCATTTTCATAAACTAATTTTCTGTAAATTATATCTTTGTAGCAATAAATAAATTTAATTGAGAATCATCAAGAATATTTAACTTAAAGAATTTACAAACTATTTTCTTTAAATTGTAAACCTGATTTGAACATATATAATTATATAGATATATATAAATAATACTTAATTTAATCCTTTCATCTTTTTTGGAAAACAATACACAACAACATAGCTAAATATATAAATTTAAATTAAATGATCTACAAAACACATTCAAGTATCTATTTCAAGACACTTTCAAAATAATCAGTTTGCATTTAATTTATTTGCTCATTATGAAATTATATAAAATAATTAAAGAACACATATTCCAATCAATCCATTTACAATATATTTTAACATTATTATAAAATCATTTTAAATGATTTAAGAAACTATATATAGATCACACATCTCTATCTACTTTTAATATTCCAAACAAAGTAATATCTATAAACCTACATTTAAAGCTTCCTTTACATCTTAACTTTTTACTTATGGAAAATTATTTAGAAAAATTAAAAAAAATAGAGACAAATATTCTCACTACGCAGTGAACTCAATAGTACAACTTAATTTCCTACCATGAAAAATAAAAAAGAACTATGATCACAATATTCTTAAATAATTAACTTTCATAGGAATTTACTAAAATCATATAAAAAATAATCAGTGTCAGCCAACTATTAGATAGAGAGAGGAAAATCTAAATCAATTACTTTTAATTGGAATTATATGAATTAAATGAACTATCCTTAGACAATATTTATGGTTCCCTAACCGTTGGTTAACTAAACAAATTAATTACGTGCTTCTTTCACCTAAGACAATCTAAATATTTATTTTGACAATAATTTCCCAATTACTCGTTCCTCTTATTAACATTATAATACAATCCTAGTTAAATTTTCACAAGGTAAGATAAACATTAGAATATCATTATGAATCTCTCTATTATCATTTTCTTTTAAATAAAACACAACAAATTTCTCCCTACATATATCCATACATTTATACGAAAATACTCAATAAATAGACTCTTAAGATTAATTATAACTGAAAGAAGGAAGTTTACCATACACCAGTTTCTTGAATTGAAATACGATTTAAATATATAAGCATATATATGTAAATAAATATTAATCTAATCTTATTATGGAAACAATAAAATATAGCAACCACTAAATATCCATATATATATATATATATATATATATATAATCATATTTAATCTTACATGAAAGCTATTTATAACAGTATTAAAGATACTTACTTGGTGATCTTAAAACAAAATAAGGAGGTTTGATAAAGCAAATGGTGCCTTCCCATAAATCCAGACACACTCACCAACTTGGATACATACATATATTTTCACATACAATGTGAAACCTACAGAAAGGCAGGAGGGCGCGACTGGGCTAAGGCTGCGCATAGCTGCTTGTACTGTCGCGCAACACAGGAAGGGGGGAGGGGAAACAAGATAGAGGGGGCACCAGGATTCACACATAAGATCTGAAGGATTAAGAATTCTAAAGTGTAAAGAAGAGAGATAAAGCGGGAAAAATTCCTCTGAAGAGAGGGAAGAAACAGTAAGGTATGAAAGCTGACATTGGCAAGCCAAAATCAAATCTCAAAGGACTGAAATACTAAGGAATACTTCAAGGCTTGACTAGGGACAACATCCCATTCATAATTAAAAGCCAAACATTAAATAAAATCTGCAAACATGATACTTCCAGTAAGGACCAATTACTACATAGCACAGGGCAGTGATGAAATTCATTCAAGCCATTCAGAATAAAACATAGAACAAATAACGATTTTCTTAAAGAAACAATTTGAGAAGAAAAGAAAAGGAGTTCAGGCAATTGATCTTCAGATGACAGACAGTAGAGGATTCGATTCCAAAACAAAAAAAAAAAAGACAAATTCCAGTGCAACACCTACCTGAACTCTCCTGCTCGGTAATGAAGAGGACGACTGAGTTAAATCACACTGCTTCTTCCAAATTCCCTCTATAAAAAAAAATCTCTCTTTTCTTTTTACTTTTAACTAGAGCACAATTCACCGTTAAAAAGATTTGTTTCCTTCCATTTTTCCTGTTTTTGCAAAAATTCCCGAATGTTTTTATTTTACCCCAATTCACCAAATAAATCAAAGAAGAGTCTCTATTGTTTTTCGATAGACTAAGGGACAGATGGCCAATACACAAAATTCATTTTCCACCTGTGAATTCCCTGTTCTCCCATTTAATAATAAACAAAATATAGTAATTAGCAAAATATTTATTTTTGAATAAACAATTAAATAAACAATATTATTTAATTGTTAATTTAAAATTTAACAATGTTGAAATTAAAACATTATTCTATTTATAATTAAGAAAATTTAATATCAATAATTAAAATAATATTCATTTAAATTTACAAACATTTAAAAATTTCAAACTAATTTAATATTTAATTAAATCTTTGATATTTTCCAAATCACTTTAATAATAAATTTTAATGTTTAATTAAATTAACTAAGTAACAATAACGATAATGCCTTAAAGTCAAACAATTAACACTTAAAATGAACGACATAGAACAAAACGATACCATAACAGAATGAGATACTAATGGACAACATCGTCAAATAATGACGGGATGACGGACATGAATGAGGATGTTTTCTTGTCAACTCCCTAAATCACATCATATCCATTGGGTATGTTGGGCACACTTAGACTCGACAGTGTGAGTGGAGTCGGTGCTCGGTACTTGTAGTCCTGCATAAAATCAAGTGTCAAAATAACATATATATACATATATTCAATGTCAAATACACCATGAGAGAGAATTGCAGTGTAGCAGGGCACTCATGGATGAGTGATGCAACATCGTCTCTCTCACGCGAACCTCAACAATAACCATGTTCTAAACAACATCATCATCAAACAATAAGTAAACGACTACATAAGCATAACATCAAACACATATGTCCACATATTGTAAGTAATAGTAGTAGTGTCATAAACAAACAAGACCAATAAGCAGAATTGTCAACGAACCAAACAACATGGTGAAATAGTCACCAACTATTCTCAAGTACGCATCAACATAAACAGTATCCAAATAGTATCATAAATGTAACAGTGACACGAGAGGCACTACAACAATAGACTCAATAGATGGAAAATCTTTAATATTTCTATCCTTGGAAATTTGAATTTCTTTCCCCTCACATCACAAATTTTCTAGGAGATCAGCCAAGTGATTTCCTTTCTAATATGTGTGAGATATGATGATTGAATAAGAGCTAGAGAATAACCTCTAACACTTTTGAAGAATATAATTGATTTTCCAATTAGGAATAGACAAAAGCTTACAAGAAAATTGATAATCAACAAAGAGTCGCCTTTAACATGAATATTTTTTATGTCAATATAATGTGCCAAATTCAAACCTTGCAATTAAACTTGTGCCTCAACCAAATTGTTCAATCCTCTAGGTAAATGAATAGATTTGGCTACTAGAAGAGAACCACATGAGTCATGAATACACATCCCTGCCCCTAAGACACCCGGATTACCCCATGAAGCACCACCAAAATTGAGTTTACTAAAGCTAGGCTTAGGGTCAGCCATTTAACACTTTTCCTATCTACCCTCTACTTAACAGGTTGCAACAAATTACCTTTAAATGAAAGCATGATATACTTCCAAATCTGCAAAATCTAACCATCCTAATTAGTGAAAATCGAAGCAACTGACTTGTGATTTTGAACATAAAAGTTTACACCCTTGGAAACTACCTTTTCAATTGTTATTAAAATCTGATCAATTGATGACTTTGAATCCCTAAAAATTCTCTTGTTACACTCCCACCCAATAGACCAAATCATCACTGCTGGAATAATCCTCCAAATACAAGCAAACAATGTAGATTTACACAGAGTGGGCCAAGTAGAGAACAAATCCCAAAGTGTATTTGGCAAAACAAAATAACAAGACAACTTTTGCTTAATAAATTCCCAACAACTTTGTGCATATGCGCATTGGACAAAAAGATGGTCAACTGTCTCACGAGCTTCACCACAAAGGACACATTGGAATGGATCCGCAATATGTCACACCTTATAACATTTATCATCCTTTGTGTACTAGTTTGAGATATGCATATGAAGTGTACTAAAATGACTAGAACCATGCATTCTACAATGTTATTTATAGTGAAAATAAATTATCTAAAGAGGTTAATATATTTGTATAGTGCATATATTACTAAAATATTTTTACCAATTTAATGGTAGTTATTCACTTTTTAATTTTCTATTCAAAAAATACCTATAACCTACATTTGGAAAGGTCAATAGGAAACTAAACATCTCTATGACAATTGATTTTTTCTTAATAATTGATATTTACAATACACAAAATACTATAAACCCTAATGCTTATTGCATTATTAAAACTTCAAAATTCTCAATCTTATTTTAACAACAATTTCATATCAATATCAATTCAATCTATTAACAATTAATTCAATATAGCTAAAATTTTATTTTATATTATACATTGTCTGATTTGATTTATTAAAAAAATGTCATTTTCATGCCAACTATTGGAATAATCTAGAAATAATTGATTTGCAAACCTTTAAATATTGATTAAAGAAGTTCAAATTTTCTTATTACAAGTTGCAAAAATAACATAAGTTTCAACAAAAAATACAATTTAACAATCTTTATCCCCACATAAAAAATTTAAATGAATTTTAATCAAGAACACTTGTAAATATCAATTCACAATTAGCTATTACTAGGAAAATTTACTAGTTCAAATTGCACTACAAAATTATTCTTTGACATGAATTTAAACATGACAAGGGTAAGTGCAAAAGTTGGGTTGATGAGAGGGGAAGTTTTGGAAAAAAAAGAACCAATAGGAACGAGTACTTGTATTGAAAAAAATGTGTACCGCTTAGGAATGAGATCCTAAGATTTAAATTGATATCGAGTTAACTTCTTTCACATGTCCACAAATATCTCTCAATAATTTACTCTAAGCAACTCTTAATTTCAATACTAAATGACACAACAAATCCAAAAATAAAAATAAAAAAATAAAAAATAAATAAAAAGAATAAGTTCAAATAATTTCATAATCTAAACACTTCAATACATACTCCCTTCTCTAGGTTAGTCCATTTATAATCAAAGGAAGGTCAATCAAATGATTACCTAGTGCACATAGTAAAAAAAGTCATGAATTTTAATTGGAGAATTAATTACATTCTGCATAATTGATGAAGACAACAAGCCTTGCAATGAAATACAATTATACACTAACACAAAAACTTTTTCAAAACTACTAAGTTTTAATATAATAGTTTTTAGAATCATGAAAATTTTACAGTAAATGTAAGCCATTGGTTGTAGATAGTTATTAATGTGATTGAATTGTGTTTTACAAGTACATAGTTATTCACCAATAATTTGATGGTTGAAAGATAAATAAATTGTATTGTTTGTGAATAACTATATTTAATGCAATTCTTTTTCCTAAAAATTAATAAATTAACTAAATTAGTAGATTATAAATTGTAAATATTGCATAAAATAGTGTACTTGCACTCTTAGACCTCTCGATTGAATTTTCACCATATTATAATAAAAGAATAGGTGTTCAATTATAAAGAGTTATGCAACAATACAAAGAATTGTATTCCTTTGAAGTAGGTAGGCCAAGGCTTTGATTCCGGGGCCTTGCACCATGAAAGCTTCACGCATTTACTATTTATTTATTTATTTTCTAGACTTTTAAGATAGACAATATTAATACACTATAAAAGAATCTAACACTCATTCATTAATTTGATTCTAGACTTTTGTCACAGACAATATTAATATTATAAAATAATCTAAATTTCATTTGCTTTTCGCTGTCAACCAGTGACAAACAGTGACCGCAGTTATTTATGATCTTGGATGCATTGGGCTGCTAAATGGTGATTTTCAATAAAGTTGATACGTGTAAGACAATAGCCCAACAACCTACACAAGTGTCTCATATGGGTTATTCTGCATGGATTCAATCCTTCTTTTCCTGCCACCTCCCACATTAAACTTTTCACACTCCCACAATATATTCACAGTAACACATAGGGATTTGGCTGTCCTTCGATGAGCGAATTCAATGACAGAAAATTGCCCACTGCGATTGCTCGAAAGAGTTGAAAGTGTGGTTGAAGAAAGTTTATTATCCTTAGTGGCCGTCATCCTTTACTCCGGACAATCTTGTAGCATTATTTTTCTGTGCAGTTTTCAGTAATGGTGAAATCATCAGGTAAATAACATCAACCAGTGTTAAAGAACATGATTTAAGGTATTTTATTATTTTAAGAACATGTGCTGTTACAGTTTTGCTATTTGTATCAAGCTGCGCGTTGTTTTGTGGTTGAATTGACAGATGCTGCAAATGTGCTTCACAAAGTTCGATGGAGACTTTTCTTTGAAATTTCCAACTAGAATGGACGGAATTGGAAAGATTTGGTGAGTAAAATTGTAAAGATCTAAAAATTATTTTGGAATTAACTCACAAATGGATTGATTTTGGAAAATCTGGGTAAGTAAAATTATAGGTCCTTAAATAAATCTAATTCTCCAAATTCTCAGTTTTGAGAGAAAACAATGTAACAATATACAGATAGAGCATAGAAAACAACATAGCAATATATAGATAGAGCAGAAAAGAAAATATGAAATAAATATATTAGATTAGAATAGTAAGATAAATTGCTGCAGCAAATAAATCTCATCGTATATATGGTTTAATTTATAGGCAACAGTAATGTAGCGGTGCCCATTACAATGGTGGGGCTGATGAAGTAGTGATGGGTAAGAGGGTGGAGAGAGGAGAATAGGATATGGGCATAGCAATAAAGAAGAATAATGATAAGGAAAAAATTGCAGATAAAATAAGGATAATATAACAATTGGAGTGTGTAATAGAGATAAAACAAGGATAAATGTTGTTAAGCATTATTCTCCTCATTCTCCCCATAATGTTTAATACAATAACTCTTAACATATGTTTTATCGTTGTAAAATTTTATCTTGATATTCCTCTATTAATGCTCTACTATTGCTAGTGTTCCTCTATTCATGCTTTACTATTGCCAATCAAATCATCAACATATAAACAGACTATAAGTAGGCTTTTAACACCTTTCGATTTAATATAGAGTGTAGATATACTTTTGCTCCTATTGAAGTTTTTTTCTAATGCTCATTTGAGTCCATAAAGAGCGTTTCTAAACTTTCAACTTTTTGTTGTTGTCTTATAACTTCATACCCTAATTGTTTGTAAACACTTTTTCATTTATAAACAAATTTTAAAGTTTTGATTTACCCTCAAACTAATATACTAACCACTTAGATTGTGCTATCAATACCAAGATAGTTCTTATGGTGTCCAATTTCATTACATGAGCATAGGTTTTTGTTGTGAGGAGCCTTTAGCTATCAATTTTGTTTTGTGTCTTTGATGGATCCATTAGCTTTCCTTATCCATTGAATTAATTCAAACCATGTTAA
>VDFB02322506.1:28099-60197 GCA_007258455.2 Sequoia sempervirens
AAGAGAGAGAGAGAAGGATATAGAGATAGAGGTAGAAGGAGAAGGGGGAGGGGAGATAGAGAGAATTAGAGATCTCGAAGGAGGGAGAGAGATGGAGAGAGAAGTGATATATGAATAATTAGATAGAGATTTGGAGAGAGAATAGGAGGGATAGAGGGATGGATAGAGGAAGGGAGAGAGGGGAAAATATATATATCTAGTGAAGGATAGAGAGATAGATTGGTCTATTTCTTGATCTCAAGGGAGAGAACAAGTCAAATAGAGAGAGGTAGATAAAGGGATGAAGATAGTGAGAAAGAGAGGTCTAGAGTGTAAGGGATATACAAAGAGTGATATATAGAGAGAGAAATTGATGATAGAGATTGTTGATTATTAAAATTTGACATCTTAATTAGTGAAATTTGACATGTTGATTACTAAATTTTGACTATCTAGAAAATTATAACATCTAAAAATTAGAATTTGGATTATAACTCTTAGAAATTTGAAACCATTCTCAAACATCCTAAAACTATATACATTAAATACAACTTAAAGTACAAGAAAGTAAATGTCCATATATAAATGTTTATTTCATGTATATAGTTTTGTTAGAAGAGAAAGAGAAAGAGAATTGTTTCAAAAGAAAACAATAATATGAGTGTGTTATAGCATGCTTACATTATGTCAATATAATAACATAACACAAATGTGAATTATAACATGCTTGCATTATATCAGTGCAATCCTATATTGTGAGTGTGTTAAAATATGCTCATGTTATGGCGTAGTAATGATCATTTCTAGGCTTAGTCACTACCAACCCATAACGCAAATGTGTTTCATTTTAATGCATTCATATTTTCTCTTTTATGGGACCAAAAAGTGGAGTGGCCACATTTTGGTTTTCCATCTTGGCGCACATACTCGTCTTGCATCATGGCTTACCCTTCATCTAAAAACTAGTCTCATGCATATTTTACTTTTTTTTACAAGTTAAAATATTAAATGAAAACCTACAATGTCCTTTCAATCATAATATGCACACTTAGAACTTAAATCACGCAACCTAATGAATTTTTATTTTGAAATCAACATAAGTAAAAGATACATTTTTTAACAAAATTAGGTATCAAAGGGTGGAAGCATACACGTTATGTACTTGATAGTTGTTGATAACTATTGGAAAATAATTTAGGATTTATAAATCGACTATGTGGACTAAATCCCTTATTCTATCGTACCTTACAACATTCTTTTAGGAAAAGAGCATAAAGCCCATGTATATATATATATATATATATATAATGTATATATATAAAGGATTTACATTGTTCATGATAGCAAAATATACTTTGATGGCTCTTAAATATCTAGTTGAGTCACTTGAACCATGCAATTTTGACACAAAATATGATATGAAGGCTCTAGATAGCCAAAATACACAAAGCCAACCATACTGAAATAGTAACCCACCCATACATACAAACTATACTAGCATAATTAATAGACTATGATAATTACAACAAAAGGAGCCCAAAAAAACCCACACTACTAAAAATACTATTCATCCATTTGAACTATAGGGTTATTTTTATCATGGAAATCATGCAAGACTCTGACCCAAAAATGTATAGAAGGAGCAACATTTAAATTTGGAAAAATTAGGAAAGATGAAGGACATAAGAACTTGTAGAATCATGAGTAGTAGCCCTTGGAGGCGATTCCTGATGATCATGTGATAGGAGCTGAAGAATTACACAAACCCTTCTAGCAATTTTGGTAGACAATTCTTCAACCACCTCAGTAGTGAAACTTTCCAGAGCATGATGTACTTAAGGAGCTTCCTGTAGTGACCTTTGAAAACCACCACAAGCTACTCATTATCGGTTGTTTCAAAGAATGGAAACTCCCACTATCTTATGTAAGAAGACTTTGAGAATTCTTGACAGATACTCTGCATGCAAACTATGACAGACAAGGCATCCATGAAAATCCTAACAGACATCATCATCGCCACTTTCAAATGCAATTTGTGCATATATCCAGTTTCATACCCTATAAGGAAAAGTATCTATACTGGAGCATTGTTAATATTTGTTATTGACAATTGTAACGTCCCGTCGTGCGAACCCCAAAGGACAACTACAACTTACAAATTACTATAATTTTTTTTTAAAGTGAAACATTGCATAAGATAAGTGTGTACATACATTACATGAAAGCAATTATGCATTTACAAAATCATCTATGTCCTTTGTGGTACATGGGATGAAATTATGAAACCTAGACTCTTACCAAACGATAGCGAATGAAATCCAAGGTTACATGAAAATAACATACAACCATCCATGATCAATAGAGATGAAAAGATATATATCACTTATTACATTTCAATTCATAGTTCAATATTACAAATTGTGGAGCATGTTTCCACAAATATAACACATCATGGATACAATAGTACATTACATAATGCTTCCCTTATATCAACGGGAAGAGTACATCAAGTACAAGGATAGTACATCAAAGAAGAACAGTGTGCAAAGTGTGGAACCGTCTTCAACCAAGTGAAGCTCTGAAACTCTACATCTGCTTCCGCATCATGAACACAACCTGGGAACCCAATGGGGTACATAGCACGTTCCACCTAACCATGTGGACCCGAAGGTCAACCCCTTGTGCTAGGAGATGACAAGAGAGGTCCCACATCCAAACAAAGGTCAAGTAGAAAAGGTTAACACAACACCAATATAATGCATCAAACAAATACAAGCAACACTCCCAGAGGCAACCAAACAAGGGAAAATAAATGGGTACTATAGGAGAGTTTCATCACATGGCCTTACATGGATTATCCAGACAACCTATCATAAGGTGCAGCCTCCATCTATGGTTATCCTAACTGCCTATCTCAAGGTGCTGCTCCATAAGGTGACTCATGCAGAACCACTTACCTTTCATGAGGAAAATTCAATGATCTTACCAACCAGGTCTTCTCATCCCATCCTTAGCCTGTGAAAGCACTAATGGTATGGGTGAGGCACATAATTAATCTTTTTTAGTGTTTAACTACCCAAACCCACTAGTTTCGTAATTACATTATCACTTGTTTAGGAAACTCTTCCATGGGTTACCCTAACAACCCCTTTGTGCATCGTCCCCCATGAAGAGCCACTCTCCCTAGTAGCACCAAAACAAACTTCTCAACCTCAAGGGGTGTACCAAATCACAAAAGTATTAAAACCACAACTAACCAAGAACCTATGTGAGGCATGGAGTTCTTCTTTCTCATAGTCATAACCAAAGGCAAAAAAATCATAGAACAAAGTACACCCATGAGAGCTCCAAAAGGGAATATGATCTATGGAAGCCAAGAGGTCTAATCATGGGAAAAATTCAACACAAAATAGGTTTCTCATTACCTCTAGAAGTCTAACAACCTCCCATCCATAACTATCAAAAGGAAGTAACTTAATCATTATGGGTTCCCAACATATCCAAAACATGTCTATACATAAAATTACCTCAATAGTGAAATAAAACAAGAGGAAAATATGATCAACATGGAATCACTAGCATGCATAAGGAATCAATTCCAAAGAGCATTCAAAATAAATAACTATCTAAACATGTTCAAGTCAACTATAAATATCCATTTACTTAAACGTAAACATAACCCAAGCTTACTTAAGATAATGTAAAGAATAATTAAATAATTGACTATAATTAAATGTATTTCCATCATAATATCTTTTAAATAGATAAGAACTATGTAATTACAATCTACAATATCTAATTTAAGTCTTTTCCCAATTAAAACCTCCTAATTGTAAGTTCATAATCCTTACATCTACTTTACACATTTACATATAAAGTTTTAAAAAATGGAACAATCTATCAATACCTAATTATCCATTTTCATAAACTAATTTTCTTTAAATTATATCTTTGTAGCAATAAATAAATTTAATTGAGAATCATCAAGAATATTTAACTTAAACAATTTACAAACTATTTTCTTTAAATTGTAAACCTGATTTGAACATATATAATTATATAGATATATATAAATAATACTTAATTTAATCCTTTCATCTTTTTGGGAAAACAATACACAACATAGCTAAATATATAAATTTAAATTAAATGATCTACAAAACACATTCAAGTATCTATTTCAAGACACTTTCGAAACAATCAGTTTGCATTTAATTTATTCGCTCATTATGAAATTATATAAAATAATTAAAGAACACATATTCTAATCAATCCATTTACAATATATTTTAACATTATTATAAAATCATTTTAAATGATTTAAGAAACTATATTTAGATCACACATCTCTATCTACTTTTAATATTCCAAACAAAGTAATATCTATAAACCTACATTTAAAGCTTCCTTTACATCTTAACTTTTCACTTATGGAAAATTATTTAGAAAAATTAAAGAAAATATAGAGACAAATATTCTCACTACGCAGTTAACTCAATAGTACAACTTAATTTCCTACCATGAAAAATAAAAAAGAACTATGATCACAATATTCTTAAATAATTAACTTTCATAGGAATTTACTAAAATCATATAAAAAATAATCAGTGTCAGCCAACTATTAGATAGACAGAGAGAAATCTAAATCAATTACTTTTAATTGGAATTATATGAATTAAATGAACTATCCTTAGACAATATTTACGGTTCCCTAACCGTTGGTTAACTAAACAAATTAATTACATGCTTCTTTCACCTAAAACAATCTAAATATTTATTTTGACAATAATTTCTCAATTACTCGTTCCTCTTATTAATTAACATTATAATACAATCCTAGTTAAATTTTCACAAGGTAAGATAAACATTAGAATATCATTATGAATCTCTCTATTATCATTTTCTTTTAAATAAAACACAACAAATTTCTCCCTACATATATCCATACATTTATACGAAAATACTCAATAAATAGACTCTCAAGATTAATTATAACTGAAAGAAGGAAGTTTTACAAACAAACACGCATATAATTATATCTTAAATGTAAAAAGAAATTATCAACCATACACCAATTTCTTGAATTGAAATACGATTTAAATATACAAACATATATATGTAAATAAATATTAATTTAATCTTATTTTGGAAACAATAAAATATAGCAACCACTAAATATCCCTATATATATATATAACAATGTATATAATCATATTTAATCTTACATGAAAGCTGTTTATAACAGTATTAAAGATATTTACTTGGTGATCTTAAAACAACATAAGGAGGTTTGATAAAGCAAATGGTGCCTTCCCATAAATCCAGACACACTCACCAACTTGGATACATACATATATTTTTACATACAATGTGAAACCTACAGAAAGGCAGGAGGGCGCGACTGGGCTAAGGCTGTGCATAGCTGCTTGTACTGTAAGAATTAAGAATTCTAAAGTGTAAAGAAGAGAGATAAAGCGGGAAAAATTCCTCTGAAGAGAGGAAAGAAACAGTAAGGTATGAAAGCTGACTATGGCAAGCCAAAATCAAATCTCAAAGGACTGAAATACTAAGGAAGACTTCAAGGCTTGACTGGGGACAACATCCCATTCATAGTTAAAAGCCAAACATTAAATAAAACCTGCAGACATGATACTTCCAGTAAGAGCCGATTACTACATAGCACAGGGCAGTGATGAAATTCATTCAAGCCATTCCGAATAAAACATAGAACAAATAACGATTTTCTTAAAGAAACAACTTGAGAAGAAAAGAAAAGGAGTTCAAACAATAGATCTTCAAATGACAGACAGTAGAGGATTCGATTCCAAAACCAAAAAAAAAAGAACAAATTCCAACGCAACACCTACCTGAACTCTCCCGCTCGGCAATGAAGAGGATGACTCAGTTAAATCGCACCGCTTCTTCCAAATTCCCTCCTCTGTAAAAACAATCTCTCTTTTATTTTTACTTTTAATTAGAGCACAATTCACCGTTAAAAAGATTTATTTCCTTCCCTTTTTCCTATTTTTGCAAAAATTCCTAAATGTTTTTATTTTACCCCAATTCACCAAATAAATCAAAGAAGAGTCTCTATTTTTTTTTCGAGAAACTAAGGGACAGATGACCAATACACAAAATTTATTTTCTACTCGTCAATTCTCTAAACCTTTGGATAATAAACAAAATATAGTAATTAACAAAATCTTTATTTTTGAATAAACAATTAAATAAATAATATTATTTAATTGCTAATTTAAAATTTAACAATGTTGAAATAAAAATATTATTCTATTTATAATTAAGAAAATTTAATATCAATAATTAAAATAATATTCATTTAAATCTACAAACATTTAAAATTTTCAAACTAATTTAATATTTAATTAAATTCTTGACGTTTTCCAAATCACTTTAATAATTAAATTTAATGCTTAATTAAATTAATTTCTACAATATTAATAACCATTATTAAATTAAATTAACTAATTAACAATAACGATAATGCCTCAAAGTCAAACAATTAACACATTAAAATTAACACTTAAAACGAGTGACGTGGAATAAAACGATGCCGTAATAGAATGGGATACTGATAGACAACATCGTCAAATAATAACGCGATGATGAAGACAGATGAGGATGTTTTCTTGTCAACTCCCTAAATCACATCATATCTATTGGCTATGTTGGGCATGCTCAGACCCAACAGTGTAGGTGAAGTCGGTGCTCAGTACTTGCAATCCTGCATAAAATCAAGTGTCAACAATAACCATGTTCTAAACAACATCATCATCAAACAATAAGTAAACAACTACATAAGATAACATTAAACACATATGTCCACATATCATAAGTAATAGTAGAAGTGTCATAGACAAACAAGACCAATAAGCAGAATTATCAACCAACTAAACAATGTGGTGAAATAGTGACATGAGAGGCACTAAAACAATAGACTCAATAGATGGGAAATCTTTAATATTACTATCCTTAGAAATTTGAATTTCTTTCCCCTCACATCCCAGATTTGCTAGGAGATCAGCCAAGTGATTTCCTTTCTGATATGTGTGAGATATGATGATTGAATTAGAGCTAGAGAATAACCTCCAACACTTTTGAAGAATATAATTTATTTTCCAATTAGGAATAGACAAAAGTTTACAAGAAAATTGATATCCTATTCACCTTCTACTTAAAAATCTACAAAATCATACTATCCCAATTAGTGAAAACTGAAGCAACTGACTTGTGATTTTGAACATAAGAGTTTACATCATTGGAAACTTCCTTTTCAATTGTTATTAAAATCTGATCAATCGATGACTTTGAATCCCTAAAAATTCTCTTGTTACACTCCCACCAAATAGACCAAATCACCATTGTTGGAATAATCCTCCAAATACAAGCAAACAATGCAGATTTACAAAGAGCGGGCCAAGTAGAGAACGAATCCCAAAGTGTATTTGGAAAAACAAAATAACAAGAAAACTTTTGCTTAATAAATTCCCAACTCTATGCATATGCGCATTGGACAAAAAATGGTCAATTGTCTCACGAACTTCACCACAAAGGACACATTGGAATGGATCCACGATATGTCACACCTTATAACATTTATCACCCTTTGGAATGGATCCACTTTTTAATTTTCTATTCAAAAAATATCTATAACCTACATTTAGAAAAGGTCAATAGGAAACTAGACATCTCTATGACAATTGATTTTTTGTTAATAATTGATATTTACACTACACAAAATACTATAAACCCTAATGCTTATTGCATTATTAAAACTTCAAAATTCTCAATCTTTTTTTAAGAATTTCATAAAATAAATGTTTATATGGGTCATCATATATACAATTCAAAATTAGATGTAGATACATTAAATGGGTTATTAACAATTAATTTAATATAGCTAAAATTTTGTTTTATATTATACATTGTCTAATTTGATTTACTAAAAAAATGTGTCACTTTCATGCCAACTATTGGAATAATCTAGACAGGATTGATTTGTAAACCTTTAAATGTTGATTAAAGAAGTTCAAATTTTCTTATTATAAGTTACAAAAGTAACATAAGTTTCAACAAAAAAATACCTATTACAAAAAATATGATTTCACAATCTTTATCCTCACACAAAATTTTAAATGAATTTTAATCAAGAACACTTGTAAATACCAATTCACAATTAGCTATTACTAGGATATTTACCGGTTTAAATTGCACTACAAAATCTATTCTTTGACATGATTTTAAAGATGATAAGGGTAAGTGGAAGAAGTTGGGTCCACAAAGAGGGGAAGTTTTGGCAAAAAAAAAAAAAAACCAATAGAAACAAGTACCTATTTAGGAATGGGAAACAAGTACCCGTTTAGGAATGGGATCCTATGTTTTAAATTGATATCTTGTTCCTAAACGAGAACCCATTCTAAAAAAATTGAAATTCCAATCTATTTTTTGATTTGGTGTTAGGCCCAAGAAAGGCTTGGTAACCCAATCCTTAGTCTTGAACTTGCAACTAAAAGACTAAGGCAATGTAGAAAGAAATAATGAACTTTGACAATATGGTTGACGGGTTTATTTTTAGAATTGGTTTATGAAATTAAAACTCATTATAGATCACAATGTCCAATGTTCAAATATATAATTTTTTTAATGATTGATTTATATTTTTTATTTTTAATTAATTTCTATAAACTAGAAATGTCAAACTTTTTTATTTTTAATAAATTTTAATTTGCTATTTTTTGTACAAAACAATTATATACATCAATCTACAAATAGTTCTCTATATAATGAAAAAACAAATTATGGTTTCGTACACTATGGTTTTCAAAAATAGCAATTACAGCCAAAATAATTAATTAAAAAAATTAGAAAAAATTATTATAAAATATCATCTTTAGTTTGTTACACTTCTTTTTTTAAATTTTATTTAGTTTGAATTATGTTGTACATACAGATGCATGGTATGGTTTTGAAAATGTGACTTTTAAAAAGTGGTTTTTTTACATTTCTTTTAAAAATTAATATCTATAAATTAAATATTTGGAAACTAGACTAAAAATACTAAATTTCATATTATTAATTTCTTTTAAGATTTAATATGTAAGTTTCAATTTTTTAGTCAAAATGTGACAAATTTTGAAAATCAAGAAAAACACTTCGGGAGTTAACTTCTTTCACATGTCCACAAATATCTCTCAATAATTTACTCTAAGCAACTCTTAATTTCAATACTAAATGACACAACAAATCCAAAAATAAAAATAAAAAAATAAAAAATAAATAAAAAGAATAAGTTCAAATAATTTCATAATCTAAACACTTCAATACATACTCCCTTCTCTAGGTTAGTCCATTTATAATCAAAGGAAGGTCAATCAAATGATTACCTAGTGCACATAGTAAAAAAAGTCATGAATTTTAATTGGAGAATTAATTACATTCTGCATAATTGATGAAGACAACAAGCCTTGCAATGAAATACAATTATACACTAACACAAAAACTTTTTCAAAACTACTAAGTTTTAATATAATAGTTTTTAGAATCATGAAAATTTTACAGTAAATGTAAGCCATTGGTTGTAGATAGTTATTAATGTGATTGAATTGTGTTTTACAAGTACATAGTTATTCACCAATAATTTGATGGTTGAAAGATAAATAAATTGTATTGTTTGTGAATAACTATATTTAATGCAATTCTTTTTCCTAAAAATTAATAAATTAACTAAATTAGTAGATTATAAATTGTAAATATTGCATAAAATAGTGTACTTGCACTCTTAGACCTCTCGATTGAATTTTCACCATATTATAATAAAAGAATAGGTGTTCAATTATAAAGAGTTATGCAACAATACAAAGAATTGTATTCCTTTGAAGTAGGTAGGCCAAGGCTTTGATTCCGGGGCCTTGCACCATGAAAGCTTCACGCATTTACTATTTATTTATTTATTTTCTAGACTTTTAAGATAGACAATATTAATACACTATAAAAGAATCTAACACTCATTCATTAATTTGATTCTAGACTTTTGTCACAGACAATATTAATATTATAAAATAATCTAAATTTCATTTGCTTTTCGCTGTCAACCAGTGACAAACAGTGACCGCAGTTATTTATGATCTTGGATGCATTGGGCTGCTAAATGGTGATTTTCAATAAAGTTGATACGTGTAAGACAATAGCCCAACAACCTACACAAGTGTCTCATATGGGTTATTCTGCATGGATTCAATCCTTCTTTTCCTGCCACCTCCCACATTAAACTTTTCACACTCCCACAATATATTCACAGTAACACATAGGGATTTGGCTGTCCTTCGATGAGCGAATTCAATGACAGAAAATTGCCCACTGCGATTGCTCGAAAGAGTTGAAAGTGTGGTTGAAGAAAGTTTATTATCCTTAGTGGCCGTCATCCTTTACTCCGGACAATCTTGTAGCATTATTTTTCTGTGCAGTTTTCAGTAATGGTGAAATCATCAGGTAAATAACATCAACCAGTGTTAAAGAACATGATTTAAGGTATTTTATTATTTTAAGAACATGTGCTGTTACAGTTTTGCTATTTGTATCAAGCTGCGCGTTGTTTTGTGGTTGAATTGACAGATGCTGCAAATGTGCTTCACAAAGTTCGATGGAGACTTTTCTTTGAAATTTCCAACTAGAATGGACGGAATTGGAAAGATTTGGTGAGTAAAATTGTAAAGATCTAAAAATTATTTTGGAATTAACTCACAAATGGATTGATTTTGGAAAATCTGGGTAAGTAAAATTATAGGTCCTTAAATAAATCTAATTCTCCAAATTCTCAGTTTTGAGAGAAAACAATGTAACAATATACAGATAGAGCATAGAAAACAACATAGCAATATATAGATAGAGCAGAAAAGAAAATATGAAATAAATATATTAGATTAGAATAGTAAGATAAATTGCTGCAGCAAATAAATCTCATCGTATATATGGTTTAATTTATAGGCAACAGTAATGTAGCGGTGCCCATTACAATGGTGGGGCTGATGAAGTAGTGATGGGTAAGAGGGTGGAGAGAGGAGAATAGGATATGGGCATAGCAATAAAGAAGAATAATGATAAGGAAAAAATTGCAGATAAAATAAGGATAATATAACAATTGGAGTGTGTAATAGAGATAAAACAAGGATAAATGTTGTTAAGCATTATTCTCCTCATTCTCCCCATAATGTTTAATACAATAACTCTTAACATATGTTTTATCGTTGTAAAATTTTATCTTGATATTCCTCTATTAATGCTCTACTATTGCTAGTGTTCCTCTATTCATGCTTTACTATTGCCAATCAAATCATCAACATATAAACAGACTATAAGTAGGCTTTTAACACCTTTCGATTTAATATAGAGTGTAGATATACTTTTGCTCCTATTGAAGTTTTTTTCTAATGCTCATTTGAGTCCATAAAGAGCGTTTCTAAACTTTCAACTTTTTGTTGTTGTCTTATAACTTCATACCCTAATTGTTTGTAAACACTTTTTCATTTATAAACAAATTTTAAAGTTTTGATTTACCCTCAAACTAATATACTAACCACTTAGATTGTGCTATCAATACCAAGATAGTTCTTATGGTGTCCAATTTCATTACATGAGCATAGGTTTTTGTTGTGAGGAGCCTTTAGCTATCAATTTTGTTTTGTGTCTTTGATGGATCCATTAGCTTTCCTTATCCATTGAATTAATTCAAACCATGTTAAAAATTTGTAAGTGAATCAAGACTAGTAGTTATTTTATAAGTTTCTTTGAGATCCATTAACTTCCTTGGAATCTTGCTTTGTGTCCTCAATCTTGCTTTGTGTCTTCAATCTTTCTTTGCGCCTTCAATCTTGCTTTGTGTCTTTAATGGATCCATTAGCTTTCCTCATCCATGGCATTAATTCAAACCATGTTAAAAATTTGTATATGAATCAATCTTTGAAATCTTTTAGCATGACATAGTAAAGAAAAATTGGTAAATTGGTAAATGAATCAAGACTAGTAGTTTTTTAATAAATTTCTTTGAAATATTTTACCTTTCTTGGAGAAGAACTTAAACTTGTAGGTTTCTCCTGACAGTTGCACAAGAAAAATTGCAGAAAATCAGCTTGTGAAGAGAAGAGGAATATGAAAAGAGAAGAGGGATTTTGTAGGTGAAGTTTGGTGAGAGTTGAGGGAAGGTGAAATGAGTTTGGTATGTATGTTTTTTCAGGTTTGGAAATGAAGGCATAGCAGCAAATGGATTTAATAATCCATGATTGAGTTGTTACAGATTTGGTATTGGATTTAATAATCCATGATTGAGTTATTACAGATTTGGTATTGAAGTCTGCAAGTGTTTGACAATCTTGTTTCACAGTTTTTGGTAGAAGATTTGAAAGAATGAACTTGTTGTTTTCCTTAAATTATTTTTATATTGTACATCAATTTTATATCAATTTTGACACTATTATTGTTATCCCATGAGGCTGCACCATTTGTATTTTCAATTTGGAGAAGTTACTGTGATGTTCTTTTGGAGATTATGAATGAACAATCAAGTGTTCATGTTGCAGATTTTAAAATCTAATTTGTTGCATTTTCAATGAATTTTATTTTGTTGAGAATAGTTGTATGAAAATGGGGTATGTGTGTTTATCCTCCTACTTCAAATTCTTTTTAGGGACAACTTGTGTGGAAATTTTTGGATCATTTCTCCTTCAATCTTGTTATGGGAACTATGGAAGGAGAGAAATAGGAGAGTGTTCCAAGGGAAATCCATGGAGATAGAAATGCTTATGATTAAGATTGAAGCTGTCATTGTGGAAACAATGAACTCAAGAATTCATGCCCAAAGCAAAAAAACAAAATCTTATACAGGCTGGGATGGTAGTATGTTCAAGAACTAATTTGGTTTAAAAACTCCTCAAGTTATTCGGAAAGGGTGTCAAGTCAGCAAACAAAATAGAGCAAATTGTAAATGGAGACCTCCAAATATTGGATGGTTCAAACTGAATTTTGATGAAGCATCTAGAGGGAATCCAGGTCCATCAAGAGTAGGTGGTGTGATTCACTCTTGGTAGGGAAAAACTATTGCAAGATATTCAAAATCATTGGAGATTGATACAAATATGGCAGAATTTAAGGCTCTAGTATTAGGGCTATCCCTTTGCATAGAATTGAACTTGGCAAAGGTAGAAATTGAAGGGGATTTGACTTTTGTGGTAAATGCAATAAGAGCTAAGAAAGTGTTGAGCTGGAAATGACAATCTTTACTAGATTCAGCAATAAACCTGTTGGATAAGTTTGAAAATGTAATGATTAACCGTATTTATAGAGAAGGCAATACAATGGCAGATGCATTGGAAAATATGGGAGCTCATGGGACAACACTTGAATAGATAACTCCATGAGGAGCAAGGATTTTTGAGGTTAAGGCTTCTAAGAACATCGGTGAGGAAGAGGAGTGTGAAAGTTATGTTTCTAAGCGTGGAGAGTCAAGTAAGAAGGCATCAAAGGAAACAATGGCTTCTACAAACACTTGAAGGCATCAAAGGAAACAATGGCTTCTACAAACACCATTTGCAAAGAGATCCACATTGCAGTATTGGTTTCACTCTTAATCTTCTGTAGAATATTCTACTTGTTTTACATGAAGGTTGCAGTCAGGGAGTGCTGTGAGGATGCCACGGATGCCACGGAAAGACAGTCAAAGTGTGCATGGATGTAGCATAGTCAAAGTGTGTTGGATGCCATGTAGTGAGCAGGTCACTTGTTGCGATCCAACATTAACTATACTTGTGTTGTTCCTCCTCTTCTTCTTTTCAGGATCCATGCTTGCTTAGCTGATTTTGCAGGTTCAAGATAGCTTGGTTACACTTCAAATTAAATTGAGGCTTGAAGAATTCTCATTAGTGGAGTTACTAAGAGTAGGAGAAGTTTAAGTCATGATTCTGTTTGTTTTATCTTCTGTTGAGGCTTCAAGTCTTGTAAACTCTTATACTTTTAATTTTAATACAACCTTCTCAGCTTTGAACCCTTATTTATCAAAAAAAAAAATCAATTTTTTTATAGAAAAGAATGGTGTGCAATGGCAATTGAATCATATGTAGAAAACATCGAAGACTTTATAAATATAGAAAAAGAGAATTTACTTGAAATGAATTTTGAGAATTTACTTGAAATTAATTTCATGTTTTTTTTGAAAATAATGGTATGCAATGGCAATTCACTACGATTTATACCATTGGTGAATGAATGTAAGAACCATATAGTTGAAGAGATGGCTAGAAGCATGCTCAAGTCCAAGGTAGAATCGATAATTTTTGAGTTGAAGTAGTAGGTATGTATCTATTTACTTGCTAATTAGATGTCCAACAAAAGTGTAAATTTTTGAGTTGAAGTAGTAGGTATGTATCTATTTACTTGCTAATTAGATGTCCAAAAAAAGTGTAAAGAATATTTCTTGAGGGATGGGGTGGAAGAAATACTAGTTTTGTTTCTCATTTCAAGGTATTTGACCTTGCATTTCTTATGCTCATATATTTGAAGAGAAAAGAGAAAAAAATATGATAAAAGTGAAAAATATAATTTTATTGGCTAAGTGAAAAATATTTTTTTATTGGCTAAGTGAGGAGACAAAGGCTTATGGGTTATATAACCTAGATAAAAATTAGGCTTATGGGTTATATAACCTAGATAAAAATTGCTGCCTATTGTTGCTCATCTTAAGGTATTTGACCTTACATTTCTTATGCTCATATGTGTGAAGAGAAAAGAGAAAAATATGATAAAAGTGAAAAATATATTTTGAAAAATATTTTTTGATTGACTAAGTGAGGAGACAAAGGGTTATAAGTTATATAACCTAGATAAAAATTGCTGCCTAGTGTTGCTCATCTGCTCATCTTAAGGTAGTTGACCTTGCATTTCTTATGCTCATATATGTGAAGAGAAAAGAGAAAAAATATGATAAAAGTGAAAAATATATTTTTATTGGCTAAGTGAAAAACATTTGTTTATTGACTAAGTGAGGAGACAAAGGGTTATAGGTTATATAACCTAGATAAAAATTTCTGCCTAGTGTTGCTCATCTTAAGGTCTTATGCTCATATATGTGAAGAGAAAAGAGAAAAAATATGATAAAAGTGAAAAATATATTTTTATTGGCTAAGTGAAAAACATTTGTTTATTGACTAAGTGAGGAGACAAAGGGTTATAGGTTATATAACCTAGATAAAAATTTCTGCCTAGTGTTGCTCATCTCATCTTAAGGTATTTGACCTTGCATTTCTTATGCTCATTGATTTGAAGAGAAAAGAGAAGAAATATGATAAAAGTGAAAAATATATTTTTATTGGCTAAGTGAAAATTATGTTTTTATTGGCTAAGTGAAAAATATTTTTTATTGGCTAAGTGAGGAGACAAAGGGTTATAGGCTATATAACCTAGATAAAAATTGCTGCCTAGTGTTGCTCATCTTAAGGTATTTGACCTTGCATTTCTTATGCTCATATATTTGAAGAGAAAAGAGAAAAAATATGATAAAAGTAAAAAATAGATTTTTATTGGCTAAGTGAGTAGACAAAGGGACATAGGTTATATAACCTAGATAAAATAAATAAATTAAAAAAATAAAAAATAAAGAGATTGCGAGTAGTGATGCAATTTTTTTTTAAAATAGATGTGTAGAAATGTAATAAAATTTTATAACAAGAAAATCTACTAATTATAGAAACAAAACAATATTCTCCATCTTATTCTACTAGCCTACCTAGAAATCAAGTTCTACTCAATTGATTTCTACTCAAGTACCTTTATTCTACCAGCCTCTTAGAAATCAAGTTCTACTCGAATCCTCTTTTTAGTTCAAGTTCTCCTCCAAGGGTTGTAACGCCCCGCCGTGTGAACCCCAACGGACAACTAAAACTAACAAATTTCCACACTAATTTTTTTCTTTGAAAGTAGAACATTACAAGAGTGAACATAAGAAGAATGTGCACGCAGGCACTTCTTTTCCTCACTAGACAGAATGGGAACATGGGGTCCACACTCCAATGGCTAGTGGCTAGTCATGGATTGTGGAAGGCTTTTTAGCTCCTACAATGAGTTTAGATTCAGCAACCTTCTTGCCCTTCTCTATCAAGGGAGGTAAAATATTTGAAACAAAACAAGATTCTCAAGTCCTACTCAATTAGTTCAAGTTCTACTCAAGTACCTTCATTATCAAGAAAATATAGTAAGAATAGAAACAAAACAATATTCTCAAGTCTGCTAAGTACCTTCATTATCAAATCCTTCTTTTAGTTCAAGTTCTGCTCAATTACCTTCATTATCAAATCCTCTTTTTAGTTCAAATTCTCCTCCAGTTCAAATTCTCCTCCAAGGAAGGTAATTTTTTAGTTCAAAGTTCTCCAAGGAAGGTAATTTTTTTAAAAGGACTTGATATCCAGTAAATTCAATTTTTTTTGAAAAAGATGTGTAGAAATGTAATAAAATTTTATATCAAGAAAATCTAGTAAGTATAGAAACAAAACAATATTCTCAAGTCCTACTCAAGTACAATGTAATAAAAGTTTATATCAAGAAAATCTAGTAAGTATAGAAACAAAACAATATTCTCAAGTCCTACTCAAGTACCTTCATTATCAAATCTTCTTTTCTTCTCCAAAATTGCAGCTATTGCTTGCTTCTCCTTGAATACTATAAAGGCTCCATTTTTTCTATATTAAAACCTTTTTGAAATCCCAAATCTGCTCTTTCATTTCCCTCCAATTGTCTTCTTGAAATTCCTCAGTTTGTGCTTAAAAATCATCATTAAATGCTTCCAATTATGGCACAAAAATTTGCTACACCATATTCCATGACTTGTTGCTGTAAATGACTCATAAAAATCAATAAAATAATGAACCAAGTCGTGCTCATTCAAATTGATTTGAATACTAAAGTCATTAATTGATTTTTTCCAAAAACACTAGCTTTTATGCATTAAAGCAAAAATCTGCTTTTCTTATCTTGGATGTCCACTCTCTCCATCCCTATTTTTTAGGGATTTTGGAATCTCAAAAATAATATTTTTAAATGGAATAGAAAGTCTCCAAAACCTATTCCAAAATTTCCAAATTTGAATTTCAAACTCCAAAATTACCTCCTACACTTTCTCTCACTCTAAAAGTGCAATATTTAAATATAGACCAATTATTTAATAAATTATTCCAGCCTCAACATTGCAATTTATTTACCTATTGCATAATTAAACCAAACCTTAGGAAATTAAAAATTTAATACTTTCTTTTTGGTTGATGAGGATAGCCCTTTGACTATGGATGCTCCTCCAAAATTTCCAAATTTGAATTTCAAACTCCAAAGTTACCTCCTACACTTTCTCTCACTCTAAAAGTGCAATATTTAAATATAGACCAATTATTTAATAAATTATTCCAGCCTCAACATTGCAATTTATTTACCTATTGCATAATTAAACCAAACCTTAGGAAATTAAAAATTTAATACTTTCTTTTTGGTTGATGAGGATAGCCCTTTGACTATGGATGCTCCTGCATCAGAATTGGCCAAGATTTGAATAGTGTGAATATATTATTTGGCAATGTTGTTATCTAACCAAGTTTAGCACAAAGCCATTGCCAACATTCAAGGGAAAAGGGGCATGTTAGAAGCAAATGGTTGAAATTTTCCTCACTATTGTAACATAGTGAGCATCTTGAAGGGCCCTGATATCCAATTCTTTTAAACCAATCTACTGTCAAAATTCTACCTTACAAAGCTGCTCATGTGAAGATACCAGCCTTTGGTATGCACGCTTTGTTCCAGCATAATTGAATAGGTAACTGGGTTTTGGTTCTTCTTTGCTTCCCAGATGCTATTTTATAGCCATCCCTCACATTATACTAGCCTGATTTTGATCCATTCTAGATAAGCTCATCCCCTCCCTGCTTAAACAAAATAAATCTATCATTTAATACTTGTCTAAGGTTATTAATCTCCACCAATGGAATGTCAAGGTCTTCAAATTGTTTCCACTCCCATTTGCAAGCTTGGTTATTTTCTGATAAAATAATGTAGTCACTTACATGAATACCCCATTTTTCTGAACAAATTTGGCTAATTTTGTCTGTGTCCATCAAATTACTAATAATAGGGTAACCTCCCCATGAGTCATTCCAAAATAGTGCTTTCTTCCCATCCTTTACATTCCATGATATATGATTAAGAATAATATCACTAGATTTAGTAATAAAGTTCCAAATATGGGACCCTCTAGGAAAATTTGTGACTCTTAATGCCTCTTCACTATTTATGTTAGTGAGGTATTTGCTTCTAATGATCCTGACCCATTTGAGTTGTGGTTCCTTGTGTATTTTCCATAATAGCTTAGCCCCAAGAGCCTTATTTTGCCATAATTGATTTTTGATACCTATGCCTCCAAGTTCAATTGGGTTGCAAACCTTATCCCATGCAATCAGAGCAAACTTCTTTTTTGTGTCTGCACCTTGCCAAAAGAATTTTCTCAACTTCTTCATCAGTGCCATGTACACTCCACTTGGCATTGAAATGCAAGACATTAGATAAATGGGAATGGCTGATAGAGTTGCTTTCAACATTATAATTCGCCCTGCCCATGATAACCACTTTGATTTCCATGACTCCATTCTCCTATCAATCTTTTCCCCAATTGGTTTCCAGGCTGAGGAAGATCTCAAGGATTTATCAACTGGAATCCCTAAGTAAGTGCATGGAAGTCTACCTTCCTTAAAACCTAATAAACTTAGTATTTGATTTTGGACTCTTGTTTTGACATGAAAAAATAAAATCTGTGACTTCTCTTTATTGACTACTTGTCCTGAGGCCTTAGCATATATTGATAGCAGCGTTTTCATCTGTAAGGCCTCTCCTCTACAACCTTTCCCAAAGAGAATTGTATCATCTACAAACTGTTGATGTTTGATTGGCTGAACCAAAGATGTCAACTCCACCCCTCTAATAGAACTAGATCTTTGAAGGTTGCATAACTTCCTACCAAGAGCTTTAGCCATGATGATGAAAAGGAAGGGAGAGAGTGGGTCTCCTTGTCTGATACCTTTTGAACTTTCAAAAAAACCACGTGGATTCCCATTGATTAGGATAGAGAATTTTGGGGTAGAAATGCAGTAAAATAACAAGTTTATCCATGATTTGCAAAACCTAAACCCTTCCATGCATTTGGATAAAAATCTCTAGTCTACTTTATCATATGCCTTTTTGATGTCTAGTATTATGATCATACTTGGCTGCTTATTTTTTTGAATAGAATGAATTGCTTCTTGAGCAATTATCACTCCATCAAAGATGGATCTTCCCGGAACAAAGCCTGTCTATTCTTCTCCTATAATTTTTGGCAATGTCATTTTCAATCTGTTTGCAAGAGTCTTTGTCAGTACCTTATATATTGTGTTGCAAAGTGATATTGGTCTAAATTCATCTAGACATAGTGCTTTATCTTTCTTAGAAATTGAAACAATGAAAGTGTTGTTGATTTCTCTCAAAAATCTTCCTGATGATCTTGTTGTTTCTAATGCTTTAGTCATTTTTGAGCCCAAAATTGGCCAGCACTTCTAGAAAAAACCTGTTGGGAATCCATTTGGGCCTGGGGCCTTGTCTGGATGAAGCTGATTTAGTGCTTTCAGTATCTCTTCCTCCATAAATTTTGCCATTAAAATCTAATTATCTTCCTCTGAAATCAGCCTAG
Organism: Sequoia sempervirens; assembly: GCA_007258455.2. Taxonomy (NCBI): domain Eukaryota; kingdom Viridiplantae; phylum Streptophyta; class Pinopsida; order Cupressales; family Cupressaceae; genus Sequoia; species Sequoia sempervirens. The sequence goes on from VDFB02322506.1 coordinate 47,838, forward strand.
GGATAACTTCTAGCAACTCTTGTTAAGCTGCAAGATGTGAGCCTTCATGATTGTTAACAAGATTTGAATAAAATTGAATTTCTCTTTTTGGATCTCAGATTGATCATCTAAGGCTTTCCCATTAACATCATTGATTTTGTGGATTCTATTAGTGCTTCTCCTTTGTTTTGTACTGTTATGGAAGAACTTTGTGTTCTTATCACCTTCTTCCAACCAAATCTCTCTTGATTTCTACCTCCAAAAAATCTCTTCTTTGGTCAAAATGTCTTCATAATCCCTTAAAAGCTCCTTTTCCCTGCAAAACATCTTTGAGTTCATGCCTTGTTGGATGAATTGTTCATTGAGGTCTTTAATGTTTTGCTCTATTGAGCTTTTTGAATAAAAAATGTTTTTGAAGTGATCTTTGTTCCAACAAAGATGGTTTTTTTTAATTTTCTTCAATTTGGTCATAAAGCAAAAAAGTTTAGACCCTTCAACATGACATTCCTTCCACCATTGTTCAATACTTTTCACAAACTCTTCATCTTTCATCCACATATTCTCAAATTTGAATGGGCATAGCAACGGTTTGATTTCTCCTAGAATTTCCAGCTGAATAGGAAAGTGATCTGATCTTGATGTTGGAGAAATGGAAGTTTTTAAATCAAAAGGGAAGGTGGTTAGATCTCCTTTATAAAAGAACCTATCTAATTTTTCAGCTATGTTACTAAATCCCATTCTTCTGTTGTTCCATGTGAAGGTTCCATTCTCCAATTCAATTTCTAAGAGATTTTCTTTTAGCACCCAGTTTTTGAAGTCTGTCTGAGGCTGAGATTCTCTTAGTAACCCCCCACTTTTCTCCGAAAGGTGAACAATGGCATTAAAGTATCCTCCAATAATGTAATTCTTTCTTGCCCAAAACCTAAATCTGCTGCTGATCTCTTCCCATACTTCCAGTTTCTTCTTTGTGGGGATTGGACCATAAACATTTAAAATAGAAAATTCCAAGTTAGAGTTTAGACTTCTTATTGTTCCACCAATCCAATTGGTACTACCTTCCAACTTGAGAAAATCAACTCTTCTTGGATTCCACATAATTGCCAACCCATCGGAGGATCCAATAGCCTCTTCAAATTCCATATCCCAACTTCCTACTGATCTATTAAATTTTACCATTTGATCAGCACTCATTTTTGTTTCTTGCATCATGACAATATCAGCTTTGAAGGAAAAAATGCAACGCTTGATCAAACATTGCTTGTTAGGAGCATTTAAGCCCCTAACATTCCACGATATAACCTTCATTTCTCTTTGGGAAGGAACCTCCCCTTCCCTACATGCATATACTCTGTGATTTTGGTTTGATTTGATTCCTCCCCTTCTTCAGTCCTTAAAAAGCTGAGGATTTACGCCCTTTTCTTGTACTTTTCCCCACAATCTGGAAGCTTCTTATTTGAAATTGATCTTTCAATCCCCAAGCTAAAGTTAAACACTTCAGACTTACTTGGAGATAGAGAAGGTGTCTCTGATTGTTCTAGTTGATCATATCCATTCAAATTGTAACATGACTTCTCCTTATCCAAAGCCTCTAAGAGTGAAAATCCTTCCAAGTCCTCAATCCTTTCCTCTACCTCTAGGAAATCTGGATCCAAAAGTCTATCTACAAAGGAAAGCTTACACTTCTCTTTCTCATTATCCTTTTCTGATAACGTGTTGTTCTCTACCATTCCAAAGAGCTCATATATTGTCTTAAGTCTAGGTGAGAGAGGCGGGCTTCGGGCTTTCTCCTCTGAATTTTTGATCAACATATTCTCTTTCCCTAGCCTTCCATTAATATTTTTCCAATTTTTATTAGTAAGTGGAAATAACCCACCCTTGATATCCTCTGCTAGAGTGTTGTTGTCCACTAATCCAAGCTCTTTTAAGTTTGGTGGCTTCTGATTGCTAATCTCCTTAGAAGGATAATAGTCCAATTTGGGTTTGTTAACTTTATACTCACCCCCAATTGACCCTGCAATTTTCCTTGTTCTCAACTGCTTATAGTTGTCTTTAAAAGGTGCAAAATGAGATCTTGATTCCATTTCTTTCTCCATTAGTCTTGCCGACTTCCTACTACCGATATTGAGGCCGATTGTGTGCATCATATCAACATGTGATTTTTGTCCCATTTCCAAGTCCAATTTGTCTATCATGCCCATACTCCTGATTTGATTTTGGGGGGACGATTCACTGATTTCCCTTGAGGCTGCTAATTTACCATAATATGACTCATCATCTTCTCTGCTTAGTTGGTTCTCCTTTAGACTTTCCCCACTAACCTTACACTGAGTGACTTATGATCCCTTTGTGATAGATTGTCTTTTACTTTTTTTCAATATATCAATGAGTCTTTCCTGTAGAATGTCATCACAATCTTGTCTTGAGTTTGATTCAGCAGACTTCTCCACAACCTTTCCTTGTCTTCCTAATACAGATTCGCTGTTAAAATTAACTACCTCTCTTAGATTAGTAGCTGAACTTTCCTTAACCACCTTGCTCCTAGCCTCCTTTGCTTGCTTTTTAGCCTCCCTTTCCTCATTTTTCTCTACAAATTCAAACTTAGATATCCATCTCCTCTTTTTTGCCCTAGAGGACTCCTGCTTATGAATTGAGTGATCTTCCAAACCCATTATTTCTGCCAAAACCTGATTTGCTATCTCTATTATGATATTTTCTTGAACTTCTTCCAGCCATTGTTCAATTAACATCTCCATTTCTCGATGACTGGTGTTGGATGGTTTATTTTGGAGTGATCCATAATCCCCAATAGTTGTGCTATGGGGATTTAACAACATTTTTCCTCCCAGTGATGAAAGACTAATGAATTTTTTTTCAACACTTAGTGAGCCTCTACCCTTAGAAATATGCCAAGTGCTGGGAAGATTCACCTTAATACTTCTTTCCCCTCTTCTCTGATATGGACCTCTTTTATCACTTAGGGCTAGCCAGCTGTTGTTATTGCCATCCTCTAATGTTGTGCTCAACTCTTCAAGGTTTACCATCCTTACTTCACTAAAGATTTCAAAGCCTTGATTGTGTCTCTTACTAAGCCCTTTATTACCTAATGATAAGAGCTTCTTTCCTTGAATCTTGTTGTAGAAATGTATCCATCTCCAAAAAAGGGTCCACAACATAAGAGTGACATTATCCCTAAATTCTTTATCATCGGAAGCCTCACTCTCTTCCCAAATATCTCCTATACTGCTGATTTCTTGGAAAAGAATGTTTTGTTTCCTTGTGGATAGCTTCTAGGGCATCCCCATTTCTCCTTTATCTGATTCCCTAGTAGGATTCTTGCTATAGGGGTCCTCTCCCAAAGTATTTACCAGCCCCCCATCTGGATGGTTGACTATGTTTGTTTCTTTAAAAGGGGAGGTAAAGTCCATCTCCAGATGATCATATGTAATCTGTTGAATCCACACCCCAAAATATGAGATAAGTTTAATCGATCTAGGGAGTTCGTTTTCAGTATTCATAAGAATACAGATTTTAGGACAATACTTTTCCACAGTTAGAGCATGTTTTAAAAATATTCCCAATTTGTTTCAAAAAATCTCTAAAATATCTGCATCCCTATATTCTAGCGGTAAATTCTGGAAGGAGATCCACATTGGGATGAATTTAATATTGTGGGCTTTGTTGTTGAAGTTAGGGCTCCAATATTGCATATGAAGACCAACATTTTTATAAAACCAACATTTCCTTTTGAAGAATTTGTCTCTATTTTCTTTGGAATTGAAAATTACTATGAAGAAACCTAGAGATGAATCTATTAATTCTATTTGAGTTATGTCACTCCAGTTCTCCAATGTCCAATTACAGAAGTCCTGATAAGATAAGTTAATGTTCCAGAACTTACAAATGATGGCATGTTGTTGGAGACATTTCATCCTTTCTTTGAGTGTTTCCTCTGAAAAGATGATGGATGTTTCCAGCGCCTCTAGGGGTGTCTTCCCCAGTGAGTGATCCAACTGATATTTGTGGGGCTTTCCAGATACTCCTTGTTTTTCTATTTGCTTTGAATTGTAAATCTCTCCCTGAAACCCCTAGTTCTCTGCTTGCTCTAATCTCGCCCCTGTATCTCTGGGTTGTGGGCCTATCTTTATCTCTTTCTGCTTCCATATAAGATCTCCTCTTTGTTTTTGATATGTTGTGGATGTGTGCTCTAAAAATCTTTTCAACAGTCTGTTGTTGTGAAGGGCCTTCCATCTGATATTTTGGATCTGAAGATTGCTTTTTCCCTCTCCTGCTCTTAGGATTCTTTCTCTCCTCCTGAAGATATCCCAATGAAGTCCTGACCAGGCTTTCTTTGGCAATGGTGGATTAAAGGGTCTGCCAAACCTTGTTGTGGGGAAGATAGGAATCATGTTAGGGTTTATTCCCACCCGAGCTTGAAATTTTTCATTGTTTCTATCCCAATCCCAGAACCCCCTTCTCCCTAGGGTTAGAGGGGTACGAGCATTTCTTTGAATTCTCCAATCTACTTGTGAAGGGCGGGAAAGAAACCTCCTTTGATGGTGTGCCTCCAAATGCCCTCTGACCGCAGGCTGATGACGCAAATCCTCCTGGAAATTTTGTTTTCTGTGAGAGACGCTCTGAAAATGCAAAGGATTTACAATTTTACCGGTTGTGGGCACCTTCCATCAATCACGTCCCCCTTTGGGTCTACAAACATCAACCTATTTTTTGTTCTAGAACACCCATTGAGGGATCCATGACTCAGAGTTACCCCCTGCCACTGGATGATGTGCCTCTAAATGCCCTCTAAACACAGACTGATGCCGCAAATCGCCCATTGTCACTGTTTATGCAGATGATTTTCATCGAAAAGTGTTGTTTTCTAAATGCATGACTTTTATTCTTTCCTATCTTTCACTGCTATATCTCTATCGGCGTGACAAACACCTTTGGTAAATAAAATTGAAATTCATTTAAAGTAAATTCTCAAATTCATTTCAAGTAAATTCTCTTTCTCTATATTTATAAAGTCTTCAAAGAACGATGACTTTGTTTTTCTACATATGATTTAAATTGTTGAAATACAGAAAAGGATTCCAACTTTTCTTTAACAAAATATGCCCAAGTTCATCTACTTTACTCATCAACAAAAATAAAATAAAAAGTACTTGTTTTTATTGAGTGGTAAGGTCTGTTGCATTGGACTATACATATTAACACACTCTAATTCAAGTGGTGCTTTTATTCTCCAAGATTTTTTAATTGGAAAAGAAGTCCAATTTTGTTTACCAATAATACAACCTTCACATACTTTGGATCATCTCATTTGATAAATGGTAATTCCTTCACCATTTTCCTTTGAAAAATTAAGTGTCCATATATCATGTGCCATAACCCTGATTCATCTTTTAAGACAACATTCAAATATTGAGTGCAACTGTGAAAAGGAAAAATTATTAATTTGAGTGAGCTTTTGGATTAACTGTGTATGAGTTTCAATCTAAAATATCACTCTAATTACTTCATGGAATCTGGAAAACTCATACCAGAATTTTTTTTTTTTTTTTAGCATACCAACTTTTGGTATGATTTGATTGCTATCATTTTTATTATAGATAACACATTCATTATTTTGGAAAAATATAGAAAGATATTCTTTTGCAATAAGTTGTTACTCTAATTACTTCATGGATTCTAGAAAATTTATACCAGGACAAATTATGTTTTGTAACATACCAACTTTTGGTACGATTTGATTGCTATCATTTTTATTATAGATAACACATTCATTATTCTGAAAGATAGAAAGATATTCTTTTTCAATAAGTTTTCCTACACTTAATAGATTATGAGCTATTCCTCACACATATGAAACATTATGAATATATTTTGTTACACATTGTTTTGTTTTGATTACAATGGCTCATTTTGCTATAACCTCAACCTTTTAATCATCTCCCAATCATACTTATGTTTGAATATTTTTTTATTTCCTATTATTACTACAACCACAATCCAAAATCCATATGCTTTTTTAGAAATTTCTTTTGTAACACTACGTACAAAAAAAAATAGTAGTTTTGTTCTTTTTTCTTCAAAAAAGTGCATTGCTTATAATTTTGCCAACAATCACATTCATAATGAAATTTTTTACAGTAATGACACTATACATTACTATACTTGTGATTTGTAAGAGTTTTAACTATCTCTTTCTTTACTACTACAAAATATTTCTCTATTTTTATTTCCTTTACCTCATCTAATGCTACTGTTTCTAGTTATTTTCCATTCCTCTAGTTTTTCATGTTCCTTGATAAGATAATTAATCTCTACTAATGAAAAACCAAACACTTGTGTTGTTAGCTGAACTATACTTGATTTCACTTTAATTTCATTTTTTGTAATTGAATATATGTAGCTGAAAAAATCTCTTTTATACTAATCTTATTACAAAGATTATTTTTATCTAATCATGTTATTATTGTCCTTCATACTAAATTGTACTTGTTTGCATAAGCCTTGTACAAAAATGGTGCAATTGCTAATAAATAATTATTGTAGAAATTAATTAATTAGCTGGAGAATGGATCTTGGAAGATTGTCTAAATTGCTAATTGAGAGTGTGCTGGTTAAGCCCAGTCATTGGTGTGAGGTCCTCTCGCCGTGTCATAAGCACGTTTTGGCTGATTAGGAGAATCTGCAGCCAGAAATTTTCTCTTGGCCGTTTCTGCATATTCAACGAGGTTTAAAGAATGTGACCTCAAAAGAAGGGGGAAAGCGGTGGGAGAGAAGTTGAATGATTTAAGTGTTAGACTACTTAGTTAACTGATGTGGGGCACACTTAGCCCATCCCATTTTCTGCTTGCCGTTTTTTTTCATGTTCAAATTGTCATCACATAGTTTTAAAATATTTCTCCCACCATTAAATCCATTTGCAGCTCTTTCTTGTGATTGGTATTTTCAAAAATCTCCAATAGCGATGAATTTCCAGACAATTACCAAATGCATATTACATCTATTATAAAAGTTATTTTGGTTCATGTTATGGCTGAGAAAATGGAGTCAAAACCTTTGGACTCTCTGAAAAAGTTGACGTGCCTATGAATTAGCTAATATCTCTTCAAGTAACAAATTATTGCTGACAGTTGACAGTGAGATAGCAACATGAAAGCAAGATATCTTCATAGAGAAGACAACTCACACCATGTTAAAAAAGTTTACACATCTTTATTCATTTACAGTTGCATCTTTTCGCTTGAAACATCCCAAAACATGTCAAACAAGGGCTCCGTTGCAGCTACAGTCCCTGCCAAATGCAAAAAGCATTCGAATAGTAATAGAAATTTGAGTTGTAAGTTGATTTGTTACAGATTGAATTTTTTATAGAAAAGCTTTGGTAGAAATAGATCTGGAGGAAGATTTTCCCATTCAACAGATAAAAAGATCAAATGGTGGATAAAGAGTTGATATTACACGGTTCCCAAGTGTACTTGTACATATTTGTCTACTCCTTGAAAGAAAAGTACAATAAACACCCAATGCTTGTGTTACAGCATAGCCTGGACAATTTCTGTAAAGTTGTCCCCCCCTGCTAGCTACTTTGAAAGGCTGGGATAACTTTGAACTAGTGCTAGCCAATGAGCAACGCATATTAAACACTGTAGCAGCTATTATAACTTTGGAAACTGTTTTCATGCAACATAGAATCTCATTATTTTGCAAGAAAATTTACTTGTGTTGTTCCATGATTGGTGAGGGAAAAACAGCATCTGAGCATTAATGCTCCAATGATGCTATTGATGGATTGATAAAGTGTTCAGTATCTCCAAACGTTCCTGACTCATTTGCAAGATTTCCCTTCCTGATAGCATCTTGATGCTTTAGACACAACCCACAAATTCCCTAAATACATGAAATCAATATTCCTCAGAAAATCTGGCAGTTCTTACTGTTTAAGACTATTTGCTTGCTTGAAATCAAGTTTGCAGCACAAAGATTCAGTGATCTGTATAGGATCTAGACTAGATTGCAGAATTGAATGCTTAATTTTTACAATGATTATTCCAAGTTAATTAAATCAAAATTAACTTAAAGAAATAACAAAATGAAGGAATTAACAAACTGAGAGAAGATGAGAGAAAAGAAGAGAAGTGCAAACAGCGTTTGATTATGGAGTTCGTCACAAACGTGACTACATCTCCGGGTCCGCTCCAATAGAGAGACCGATCCGATTAACTCCAAAAATCAATTACAAGTGCACCACAACCATTCTTCAAGCACTCCGGCAGCATAACAATGCTCTGACGTGCAAGAATGGCTCAAAAATAATCTCCACAAGACCTCTTTCGTGTCACCTCAGCTTCAAGACTTCATCACCTTAAAAAAACTTAACTTCCACTTTCACCTCACACCCCTTTTTATACAACAAAATAACCCAATTTGGCCCTTAACCAAAAGATTTTACAATATTCCCCTTATCTCTCCAAAATACATAAAAATCTCTATTAAATCCCCTAAAAACAACCTAATCTCCCATATAATCTTTAATAATATTTTAGCCCCTTATTTTGTTGACTCGGGCTTTACAATTTTGGAAGAGTATTTTTTAATAAAAGGTTGTTTGTTTTTGTTTTAGGGGAGTTTGTTTTATTTTTTTAGGTATTCGGTTTTAGAAAACTAGACAGAACAAATCGGCGCCAAATCTAAGCTAGAGCCATCGAATGGCACAGTGCTGGATAAATATTTTGGGAACCTGGCGGTTCCGGGTTCCACTCCCGGCCGTCAGCGTTTTACAAACAAACTCTAACAAAATAACAATTAAAAAAACCACCGCACTAAATATATTAGCATGACCTGCGTGGCCTATTGGTAGACCGGCTGGATAGGAAGGTAGAGGTTATGGGTTCGAGCCCCTTGCGGGTAGTTGAAACACTTTTTGCAACCAATTAAAAACCAACACCGACAATCGACAGGAGATGGATGCCGAGGCCACGTGTGGCACCAGGAGGGTGCCACGTGGCAAACGCTGGTTGGCCCATTTTGCTGATGTGACACCGCCGACCGGCCGTATGACCTGCCAAGCCGACTCGCATCGCATGACGCGTGAATGCTCACTGGTATTTACAGATGCCAACGGCGATGCCAACCGTACTTGCTAACCGGGCGCACGATGTGAATTAACCGCCACGCACGCACTGATTGGTCCATACAAGCATCAACGCGATTCCATATACATCGTACCTGGAATGTCCAAATATCATCCGCATACATCTAATGCCGACGCCAACATCCGACGGGTCCAATCTTTTTAAAGCTTCAACCGAAAGCTTTCGACCATCGATAACTTCGCAATGCCGATTAAGCATTTAAACGAACGGGCCATCGTAATCTGCCTCGACGAAGCCCTTTTGGCGATGATGCCAACTTACAACTTTTGATGGCATCATTTTTTCGCCCTCGACTTCCGATTCTAGTTTACCCGCTCAATCGCCATAACTCGCAAACTACCTTTTCACTACTCGAAAGTTGTGCATTGCACCGATGTTGAGCTCTTTCTAACATGCAAATTTTGGAGAGAAATGAGACACTTCACTTTTCACTTCAAAAATATCCACCTGGACGCCTCCCCATCGGGCACCTTTTTGGACCTCCAAAGTGTACTTGACCAATATTAAGTACATTCTACCTCCCACTTGTCCTATATCCTCTGCATATCCGAATACCGCTCACAAGTACAATGAAGACTCCAACAAATACTGTTTCAAACATAAAACATTATTCTATCGCTTTCATAAACTTCTACATCAATTATCGTACCCACTAACCAACAAAAATTGACTAGCATCAAGCTGAACAATAATACATAAATGAAAGAGAATAAGTCAACAACATATTGATCCTTTACAACAGGAACATCTTTACCCAAGGAACCATCAATGCTTTCAATCATCATTTTCTCATGTTGTACTGCAAGTGCATCCTGCAACATCTAATCCTGGTTAGCTACTCCAAGTTCAAGTGTAGAACCACCTGTACTGACAGACATAAGAGTTAACTCTTTACTTGCATTAATTACCCTCTTTAACTGCCCTATGTTTGCAAAAGAATGATCAGTCTTAATCCTATGAGAATGTACAATGTACTGAATGCCATCCTTAAACAAATGATAATGATTCTTTTCCCTGTAGAAAATTGCTTTCCTGTCATAAAGATAAGGGCTACCAAGCACTATTCCATAGATATCCAATGGAACTACATCAAACTGTACTTCATCCACAAACTTACTAGTGATTGTGAATCTTAAGGTGCATTGTCTTGTTACTTGCAACTTATCATTTTCACAAATCCAACCTAGTGGATAAGGTTTCTTATGTTGTGTAGTTTTTAATCCCAAGCTCTTTACAACACTTTCTGAAATTAAATTCACTTGAGAACCACTATCTATGAGTGCATCAATTTTACTGTTCTTAGCAACAACCCTTAAATGAAAAAGCTCATTCCTTTTCACATCTTCAGAGAATTCATTAACTTTAGAAGTAGAAGCACAACTAGCAACAAAAACACCAGAAATAGGAGCTTTACCTTTCAATCCCATAGTTGTTATCTTAGTCTCATCATCTGAATCTGAACCAAGATCCATAACAACATTCGTGGCTTTCTCCTTACCCTTCTGTTTCTGATTACGTCTCTGAGCCCACTTAGGCTTCAGTTTTGGATGCAACTGCCAACAATGTTCTTCATCATGACCCTTCCTATCACAATGAGTGCAAGAAAGCTTATCATCCTTCTTAACTGTAGCTGCCTTCTTCCCTCTCCGCATTCTTAGAAGATTTTTTTACATCTTTTTCAAACTTATCAATAAAAGATCCTTTACCCCTTGACTCTAAGTGTGTAGCTTGAACAGACACTTCATCCAAATTACAAGGGTTCAATACCAAAATAGAATGCCTAAGATAGGAATGCAGACCTCTTATGTACTTCAACAAAGTGTCCTAGGTGTACAAAGGAACATTCAAAGCAATAGCCCTTTTCCTAAATTCATGGGTGTATTCTTGGACAGTTTGACCTTTCCCTTGCCTAAACATTTGCCAGTCCATCATTAACTATTGCATATGTCCTAGGGGATAAAATTGCTTCTTAAGAGCATTAACAAACTCTGCCCAAGTTAAACTGACTCTACCATGCTGTGAAACTTCTGCCTTAGTCTTACTCTCCCACCAGGTTAAAGCTATACCTCCTAACCGAAGAGTAGCTAATTGGATCCTATCAACATCATCTAATAGGTTCTGGACTCTACAGTAGACTTCAACTTGTTGAATCCAATCATCCAATTTTTCAGCATTAAGTTCACCACAATACTTTCGTAAATCAAATTTTACATCCAATTTAATTTTAGGCTTATGCCCACTCTTGAAAGGATTAAAAGAAGTAGAATAAGGAGAAGATGGAGAAGGAGAAGAGGGAGGAGAAGAAGAAGAGGGAGGATCCGCTGCTTGTCACCATCCCATGTCGCTTCCCTTTCGTTTTGCGATCTTCGCTTCGACGAACCTTTCACATTCCTTCAGCTCTTGTCTCTCCCGAAAAGAATATCCACCTTAGCCTTCATCTCGAGGAATGCTCTTCGAAATTCCTGCTCACTAATTTCTTCAGGAACCTCCATTCCAGAAACTGACATCTTCGGAAATGTTCTACGCTTCCCGATCTCAAGATCAAAGTCTTCAAGCTTGCCTTTGCCCTTCTGAATCCTGGATCTCGTTAGCATTCAAAAAACAAATAAACTGCAATAATAGTCACCCAAAAGCTCTGATACCAACTTGATCTGTATAGGATCTAGACTAGATTGCAGAATTGAATGCTTAATTTTTACAATGATTATTCCAAGTTAATTAAATCAAAATTAACTTAAGGAAATAACAAAATGAAGGAATTAACAAACTAAGAGAAGATGAGAGAAAAGAAGAGAAGTGCAAACAGTGTTTGATTACGGAGTTCGTCACAAACGTGACTACGTCTCCGGGTCCGCTCCAATAGAGAGACCGATCCGATTAACTCCAAAAATCAATTACAAGTGCACCACAACCATTCTTCAAGCACTCCGGCAGCATAACAACGCTCTGATGTGCAAGAATGGCTCAAAAATAATCTCCACAAGACCTCTTTCGTGTCACCTCAGCTTCAAGACTTCATCACCTGAAAAAAACTTAACTTCCACTCTCACCTCACACCCCTTTTTATACAACAAAATAACCCAATTTGGCCCTTAACCAAAAGATTTTACAATATTCCCCTTATCTCTCCAAAATACATAAAAATCTCTATTAAATCCCCTAAAAAAAACCTAATCTCCCATATAATCTTTAATAATATGTTAGCCCCTTATTTTGT
>VDFB02322507.1:0-45282 GCA_007258455.2 Sequoia sempervirens
TAAATCAAAAAACATTACTTTCAACAACCACCCACATGTAGAAACCCACAATATAGCCCAAGCTATACAATAAGAATTGACCAAAACTCCATAACCTTAACAATTTTAATGTTACATATATATATTGATATTTTGTTGTGTTGTAACTATAGACACTAAATGGAAGCCACAAATGGAACAATATAGCCTAAGGTGGAGATCAACGGAATGAATTGCATAACATTAACTTCTTTATTCCATTGTAACCATTGCCATACAATGCTGAAATTCATAGTTATACACCTATACAAAGGCTTCCGTGTGAAAGGCTGGTCCATATACAACATATGTGTATACATAGGCTATATTGTTCCAACCATAACCAAATTACGAAAGCCATAAACCAAACAAAATTACTTTCAACAGCCACCCACATGCAGAAAACCACAATATAGCCCAAGCTATACAATAAGAATCAACCAAAATTCCATAGCCTTGACAATTTTAATGTTACATATATATATTGATATTAAAATATACCTGATATATAGTCTAAGACAGACAAAAATAATCAATAATACCTAATGTAACCAAACATAGAATCAACAACATTAATTATTTTATTTTGTTCCAACCATAAGCAGAAAATGAAAGCCATAAATCAAACAACATTACTTTCTACAACCACCCACATGCAAAAAGCCACAATATAGATCGAGCTATACAATAACAATCGACAAAAAACTCCATATCCTCTACAATTTAATTCCATTCCAAACATAGCCACAAAACACAAACCCTACGAAACTTGACAGTAACAAACCCATACAAAAAACATTCTTTCCTCAACACAATCTCCTCAAAAATTGAAAAAATACAGACTTTTTAGCAACACCTTCTCCAAAATGAACAATATCGCTAAAGCAACACAACTATAATCGACAATGCCTAATGGAAGCTAACACAAAGTGGATAGGATTGACTATTTTATTCCATTGCAACCATAACCACAAACCAGAAGCCATAAACCAAACAATATTGGTTTAAAGACTGACCCAGATGAAGAACCCACAAAACACAAAAAATGATAGATAATAACCCATTCAAAACCATAAACACAAAACGCGAACCTTAAAGCGAACAATACTCATTTTCACAAACAATATTTAGTAGCAATCAACAACACCTTATGGCAAATCCAATAAAACAATATGGCAAACATTTTTTTGCATATGCACCTCTTGCCGGCAGTTTCAAACAAACCTCTTTCTGCCAGCTTTCTCCAAGCTGCCTTGTTTCTCCAAGCCTCTAAACATACACAAATAACGGAAACCATAAACACAAACCCACAAAAAATCACAGTATCAAATGCATGTAAAACTATGCACACAAAACGCGAACCATAAATCAAACAAGGTATTTGAAACAATCAACAATACCTTATGGAAAATCAAACAATATAACCGCCAACCACAAATCAAACAATATCGCCAAGGGTTTCTTCCACATGGACCTCTTCCCACTTGCTTCAAACACACATCTTCTCTCCAACTTGCCTGCACAAAAATAGGCAAAATATTATCATAGCCGACACTTTTTTTTTGCATTTCCAACCATCCGCCCTTGCAAAAAACACAAAATAACCTCCACCCACCTTCAAAGAAGCTGCACAAAGCTTAATCCAGCTTGCACCCTCACAAAAGCTTACCCTCGTCGGTCACGGCTCTCATATCAAGTATAACAGTTCAAAACGACACCAAACAATGCCTCATTGAAAATTTATCGAACATTCATTTTGTTCCCCGAGGCATTAAAGGGCAGCTGTTATTACGACGATCCCTAGTACACGCAAAGCATACAACAATTAATGTTGACGTGAACCAACGTTTAATTTTTGCAGCCTTCTCTATCCACGTGGCTCGACAAACGCCACCCTATTCCCAAAGCAGCCAACAACCGCCTCTGCCACCTTTTTCACAGTTATTGGAAAGGAAAAAATTTGGGAGGTTGATGAAAATTCCGAGCAAAGTTAAAACCCACCCACCACCTTGTTCCCGATCGCCGGAAGCCTTTCCCCTACGCCGAAAAAATTGAAAAACGGCGACGCTGACAAAAATTCCGAGCAAAGTTGACACAAATAGCCTATCGACTAAATATAAAACTCAAATCAATAAAATAAAAGCTTACTACACTCTCCATATTTTTTAGTAGTTATCATTAAGTGAGGACATGTTTCTATTATAATCCTTAAAAAGCTCAAGTTCACTTTTTTAATTTATTTTAGATTTATTTTCTCTTTATTTTTAAATCTTAAATTTATGTTTCCAAATATGTCACTTTCTAATTTTAAAACGAAATCTTATACATATTTTTTAGTTTTCTAACTTTTCTATTGTTGAATTTTAATGTACATAAAAATATTACTTTCACTCTTGCTATAATTATAAATGACTCTAGGAAAATTCACCGCGAACAATTCACCACCAACAATTCACCCCCAACAATTCATCGCTAGCAATTCATCGCCATGGTATATTCACCACGTATGTATTTTTTAATATTTAAGTGGCCAAGAGCACCCAAAAAAGAAAAAGTATAGAGTTTTTGTTGAACATATAAAAAATGTATATGCGGTGAATATACCACATCGATGAATTGTTGGTGGTGAATTGTATACGCGATGAATATGTCATGACGATGAATTATAACGGTGAATTATTAGAAGTAAATTATTGATAATGAATTGCTAGTGGTGAATTCGTTGAAACCTTATAAAACACCTCTAGATATAAAAATATAAACAATTTTTATTTTAAATAAATAAATTTTAATAAAATTATATTTATAAGATACACTAACAATAAATACTCTTGCAATATTATTATCCTAATACATATAATTATATTTTAGTCGGATCCTAATGACCACATGGCACTTTCATCACCAACTTTTCAAAGGGAAAACACTTGTTCCTCTTCAATCCTATACCTACCCACTTCTAAAAATAAAGATTTAAAAAACTTAAGATCCAAACCTTGAAGATATTAGAAATCTCAAATAATTTATTATTAAAATTCTAATCGAAAGACATCTAGAACTTTTAATAGACATTTAGGAAGATGAAGCGAATTGCATTGAAAAAGAAAAATCGTTTCCACCCAAATAATTGACTGGTCTTCCCTCATTAATCGCTCAAATGTAGTCAACGCAGGATTTTTGTTGGGGTGATGTCGTCGAGTGTGGGTCCCACAAATTAAATTAATTAAAAAAATCAATGTTAAAAAGTCTCCCTTAAAGCTGTCTACTTCAACCAATTATTTCAATGCCAAAGCCAAGCAATTTATGAATTAGCGATTGAACAAGGAAGAGATTGATAGAATGATAGCTAATGCGCACCAGTTTCGTAGGGAGGACGAGGCTGCAAAGAGGTAAGGTAAAAAAGGTCCTTTTTAAGTCCACGATACCATGAGTATATGGGACTCCTCGTACTCCCCCAAATATGAGGGAGGCACCTAACTCGTGCTCCACAATACGAGGCCCTCGTACTCCCCCAATATGGGGGAGGCACCTAACTCGTGCTCCACAATACGAGGTGTACATACCCTACCCCCTGCAGGATTTGAACTTGTGACCTCCCTGTCAAGAGCACAAGTTCTCCACCGTGAGCCCTTTCGAGGAGTGCATGCAAACTTGAATGTTATGCTTTCAACATGAAAAGCAGGGCGAGGGAAGCCGACATTAATGAGATGATTGAGCCCTCTGTTGCGCAAGGCATCATCCACAAACTGGAGGCAAAACTGCAAGAACTAGAGCTCAAATGCAAGGTCTTGGAGTAAAGGTATATCCTAAAATTTTAGGGTTTTTATCGGTATTGGTATAGTGTGTTAGAACTCCCCTTGTGATAAGATTTTAAGCTACACTCAAAATTAACTATAGTAGGATGCCTTTTGATACCCATGATTAACTCCTCAAATTTATTCACACAATAGGTTAATCAAGAAAATCAACAAACAAGAGGAATGGAAACATAAGATTGCCCCCCAAAATCAAACAATTATGAGACCCCTTAGAAAATTATGATCTCGGAAATTTTGTGATTGTAGCTACCACTTGCCACATTAGTAAAGTGGTCATGATCATAGTACATTGCAAATGCCAAATTAGGACACAAATTCAAAAGTAAATTTTTTATATAAAATATGATATATCAAGCATTGAACTTTGTGTAGCATTGGTATAGTATTTTGATCATTTTGTAGCACCTTATTAGAGTTATAAGTGAGTATAACTCTTGGTACGGTTAACATGGGTACACACCTAGTGAAAGTGATCCTCACTAGACCTAGTGTGTTTCTCATTTTTCTACCTTGTCTTAGGGGGATCACCTAGTGAAAAATGGTCCTCACTAGCCCATGTTCCTTCTAGTTTGTGATTCATCTAGCAAATATTGGGCTTTGCTATTGTGTGTCATGAACACCTTTTGTATAGGTCTTAATATTATACAAATTGTTAGTCCATACCCTCTTTTTCATTTCATGTTGACATTCTATGTTATTGTATGTTGTCCTATTGCATTTCATACATGTGTTTGTTCCTTTGTGCCTATGTTAGTTTTCCATGGGATCTTGGATCTTGGGGCCTTGAACTCTCTCCCTTGATCCTTATTCATCCTATCTCTTCAACATTTATACATTCAAACCCTTCTTGACATATATTTATCTACTTTAGTGTGAGTTTGAGTTAAGTTCACACTCTCACTAAAGTGGGGGATAAATGTAGTGTAAAAAATTGTCACCCTTAACAATTTCACTTTATGTTTTGTCCCCCTTAATTTATTGGACCTAACTAAGCTCCTAGTGTCCTAAATTATGCATTCCAAATCCTATTTTTACCATTTTCCAAAGGATTGCAAGCATTAAATAAATGCAAACAATTAATTTTTGATCCCAACATGTAGTTAAATGTCCTAGCAGATAGGGCCAAGGCCCATATGCACATGGGTGTATGGGTCCCCCTATCTTGTTGGGGACCAGTTTTTAATATGTTGTTGGTAGCATTTTAATATTCATAATCCAAATTTCAAGTGTCAGCTTTTGGAATCTATTTTTTAGAAAATTAGCCTAATTACATATAAATACCTAGTTATTTTATCATTTGAAATCTAACAACAAATAGAACAACCATTCATGAACAAATTTACTATTGTTAAGAGCAAGTAAAGAGCAACATTTTTAGGGCATTATTACAATAATTCAAGATTGAACATCATGTCAAAGTTTATGTGTGTTCATGTTTATGTTTTGTGGAGGCTAACCCTTGTTGTGGGTCTCCAAAGCATTCAAGCAAGAAAGATTCAAATCCTTGAGGTTATGTGCATGACTTTGGTCCTTCAAGGAAGCCATTGAAGGGTGGTGAGTTGCAACACTTTGTGATTTCATCATTCCTTCCTTTCAATTATCATTCATATCATTGACATTGTCATTATGGAAGTGGAAACACTTACACAGGGTTTGACTAAGGTAAGCCAAGGCTAAATAGCCCAACATTTTCTATCTTTGTGAATGTGCAGATTATAGGTTTGAAGAGGATTGAAGAAGGATTAGAGGAAAATTTTCAATTATTGCATTCAAAGCCATAAAATTTATCAAGCCACATAAACTCAATTACAAAATTACCTAACAAAATTTTGACAACTAGGAATCAAAAGCTTAGATCTAGCACCAGAGGACCCCTAAATCAGTTTCAAGACCCTCTACCAGGGACCCATATGCCCCTAGGCATTTGTGTTCTCCTTTGCATGTCAGATCCAACTTTTTTTACATGTGCATAATCTCCAATACTTCCCAAATCTGCCTATAGTTTACTATTTTAGTTTGTGTGCTTCTAAAATATTGCATTTATCTCATTAAGTCATATAGTTCAATTAGGTTAATCATTTCAAATCATTTCCAATCCATTTCTAAGGCTCAAAAGAAGGATATCTAGGTATGATTGAATCACCTTCATGGTTAATAGTCAATCTATTCACCTTGTTGATCTCCCCTTTTAATGAAACTTAGAAAAAGGCCCTTGCATCCTAGATTCTTTGCATTTAGGAAATAGGACCACATTTTTCATTGTTTCATGAAGAAAAATCCTAAATGATATGCTTGGAGGCAGATCCCAAGTCAAGATGAATCTAGAAGAAGGAGAGCACCTTTCAACAACAAAGCCATGGTTATTCTAGAGGTAATCATGAGACTTGGTTTGGAGCATATGAGGACTTATACTTTTTTCACCAAGTGGAGTGGAAGTGGCACCACAAGGGAGAGGATCTTAGGCTAGTGGTCGAACAAATGGGATGATGAGGTAAGGCTAAAATTCCTACCCAATGAATTTATTCTAGTTGATTGTGTTTCAGAAAAAATTGAAGGAATCAATTATGAAGGAAGGCCATTTAATGTTAGATGGGATGGGTTCTTAAATAAAAAATTGGGAACCAAATTTTAACCTACTAACACATGATTTAATAGAAAAATCATATGCTTGGATCAAGCTTCCAAACATACTACTCGGATATTGGGGAAGGGAAGACCTAGAGACAATAGGAAATGAGATTGGGGAATTCATAGGTGTGGATGAAAATATATACCATGAAGAACAAGGGGTTTATACTACAATTTATGTGGAAAACAATCCCAAAGGACAATGGTGGGATGAGCTAGAAATCATAGCAAGGGAAGGTAGGTGGAAATAAAGGATTGAAATAGAGTTACCCAAACCCTTTTCCACTTATAAAAACCCCAACAAGGATCCCTACAGATCTTGGGCATGAATAAAAGAATGATGAGGGTTTGGGGAATGAATGCAATCTTTTTGATAATGAACTCCAAATGGGGTAAGAGGAAATGATCAATATGCCCTTGTCAGTAGAATCATAAGTAAAACTCCTAGAGGTCACGATGGACATTGAAGTGAAGACAGATAATATCATAAACAATAGAGTCGCAATGACACATTTAGGGGAAGTAATACCCATAACACAAGAATTGGGAGATGCAGACACTATCTTGGAAGTCAAAAGTGTGCTAGCTGAATTGACGAGGGCTCTAGGCTTGGATAGCATTGAAGAGGGTAATAGAATGGAAATTCAAAACCTAAGGGTTGACGAGGTGGTAGAAGAAGGTGAATGGTAGGAAGTAGAGAACCTTCCAGATATTAAGGAGCTAGAAGAGTCAAAACAAACACCCCTAAGTTTGGAAAACTGGGGATAGAGTAGAACATGGAAGCAAAGAAATCTCTAGACTATGGAGAAGGGAAGAAAAAGGGATGAAAATCCCATCAAGGTAAGAAAAATTTGGATGGGGATGCTAAAGGACAATTAAAGTTAACTATGATGCTAAGATCATGGAAGGGAATTACCCTTCCCAAGGAGCCATGGAAATCGTATCATGGAATGTTAGGGTCTTAAACACCCCTAACAAACAACACCTGGTAAGGTGTTGCATGAAAATATCGAAGGTTGATATTTCCATGTTTTAAGAGACAAAAATGAGTAGACAGGAAATGGAGGCGTTCACAAGGAAAGGAAAATATTGGCAGATGGAGGCGATAAAAGCATGGAGGGCCTCAAGAGGCTTGGCCATTCTATGGAGGCCTCAATTGATCTACTTGGAATAGGTTGTAACTAGTAGGAAATGAATGGCTTGTAAGGTGAGAAGCTTAACTTCAAGCATAAACTTTGTGCTTTTAAATATCTATGGTCTGAGTTCTTTCATAAGGAAGGAAGAAACGTTGGTGAAGATTGGAGCCTTCTTAGAGTTAGACCTAAATGAATCCTACATCCTTGGAGGGGATTTTAGTGCCATACTACATGACCAAGATACAAGTGGGAGTGTCCAAAAAATACTTAAATTTAACAGGTAGACTTTGTGGATTTTATAGGAAGGAGCCATCTTATGGAAGTTCAAATGTCAAATGGTGTTCGCACTTGGTGTAATAGGAGGTTAGGTTTTAATGACATCAAATAAACTAGATAGATTTTTCTTCAAGGGAGATTGGGGGGGCTTTCTATTCTTATTAGAGGGCTCCATTATCTCTCAATATGGTTTGACCATTATTCGGTCCAATTAGATATCCTGGGAGAAAAGAGACCATCCAAGTTCCCCTTTAAATTTAAGAGCATGTGGTTAAAAGAGCATAATTTTATACAGCTGGTAGAGAAGTGGTGGAGTGAAGCAAAACCAACTGGCACTAAAATGTTATGTGTAGTAACAAAACTGAAATTGATCAAGCAAAATTTGAAACTCTGGAATAGAATGCATTTCAAGAACATCTTTGAACAAAAATAAGCATTGGAAGAGGAAATGAGGTCTCTCAATGAAGATGTTATATCTCAAGGCATGGACAATACAAGATACTTGAAGTAAAAATCTTTGTTGAAAGATTATAAAGATATCTTATCAAAAGAAGAGATTTACTGGAGGCTAAAATACAAGAAATTGTGGATCATTGAAGGGGATAAAAACACAAGATATTTTCACAATGCTATGAAGGTGCGAAGGGAAATCAATAAAATAACAAGGATTAAAAGATTTGGTGGTGGCATTATCGAGATGCCAAAACAATTGCCAAATTCTTTGTTGATTACTTCAATAACCTACTCAACAAATTGGAATATATAGATCTTGGGTCGTAGAATCAACTTCTCAAACACATTCCAAAGTTGGTTATAGAAGCTTAGAACATGAGATTAATGGTGAACTTCATTGAAGAAGAAATTAGAATCACAATATTTCAACTTCACCTGGACAAGACCCCAGTCCAAATGGCTTCCCAACAATATTTTATCATAAATGTTAGGGAATTACTAGGAAAGGAAATAATAAAAGCAATTGAAGACTCAAGGAACTCTACAAAAGTATTGAAGGAAATAAATAATACCTTCATAGCCCTTATACCCAAGAAGGAGAAACCAACATCCTTATATGATTTCAGACCCATCTCTTTATGCAATACTTTGTATAAAATCATGGCTAAGGTAAAAGAAAATTTCCTAAAGAGCATTCTTCTAGACATAATCTTAAAGGAGAAAACTAGCTTTGTGTAGGGCAGGTCAATATTGGAAGGATTTATAATCACCCAGAAGCTGTTCACTCAATACAAAAAAACTAAGAGACAAAGCATGCTAATAAAGTTAGATATCAAGAAGGCGTATGATCGTGTGGATTGGAGATTTCTATGTAAGGTACACATTGGAGTCCTTCGGTTTCAACAAGGAATGGATCAATTGGATCTTCAATTGTATAGCAAGTTCAAGGTTCTTCATCTTGATCAATGATTCTCTGGAAGGTTTCTTTGAGGTCTCTAAGGGGATCAGACAAGGGGACCCCTTAACTCCCTTTTTGTTTATCATTATGGTGAAAGCATTGGGGAGGGATATCTCCTATATGGAGGTAAATGGGAAGTTGAAAGGAGTCCAAGTGACTAGCAATATGTCAGCAATCACACATCAACAATTTGTTGATGATACAATGCTCTTTGGCTATGCAAGCAAAAGCGAGGTGAAAATCTGAAAGAGATACTGGATCAATATGCTATTGCCTCAAGGAAAGAGGTATGTGAGATCAAGTCAAAAATATACTTTTTCAACTCAAATCCCATAAAGGAAGGTGAAATTCTAAGGGCTCTCAAGTTCAAAAAAGGCCAGCTTACTAGAACTTATATGAGGTTTCCATTGGCAAAGGGAGCAAGCAAAAATAATAATTTGGATCCACTGCTCGCTAAGCTCAATAATATAATCTCTTCTTAGAAGGGTAGATGGTTGTCTCGGACAGGTCAAATCACTATGTTGAAAGGAATTATAGTTGTAGTTCCCATTTACCTAATATCATGCCTAGCGATTCCTTTAGGGGTTAGGAAAAATATAGATCAAGGGGTGAAGCCACATAAGTGGTTTACACTTTTGAAGAGGAAGGAAATTTGAGAAAAAATGACCCCATGGCAAAAAAATTGGTTTTAGGGGTTCGCATGAACCTACATGTTCGACCGAACCATAAAGGGGTTCGACCGAACTAGGGTTCGAGCGAACCCATTAACTATTGGGCCCACATTTCCTGCTCAAAAAACAAAGGAAATGTGCATATTAGTGGGGGTTCGCATGAACCAGGGTTCGAATGAACCCTGGTTCTCTAGAACCCCTGGGGGTTCTAGCGAACCCCCCTGGTTCTAGCGAACCCCCTTTTTCCCTATTTTTTAATTTGTTCACACAAAAAACCTAAAATTTTATGCTTGCAAGCTCCGGTTGGGGATGAAAATGGGGGAATATTTAGAAACCAAACTTGGAATTGAGTAGCCTTCAGAACGAGCTATCCAATGAATATAATTTTAGTATGTTTTGGTTTTATTATCTTTCTATTTTTTAAGTTTTATTAAATATAGGTTTTTCATCGAAAACAAAAATCTCTATTCTGCACAAGTGGAAAAATAGAAGATTATAAAAAAAAAATTTAAAAATATGAGTGCACCAGATATTGAAGTCCTTGATCCAACAAAAAAGAAAATTTTGATACATACATTAAAGTTATCGTTATACGGTGCTATGTCTAGAATTGTCATTGATTTGACTTTGAAACTTGATTAAAGAAAAATATTCAATAAAAACTATCTAAACTAAATGGAAGCACTAGATATCTAGTTAGAAATCTAAATTTGAAAAGAATTAGAATTTTATCCTTCATGGAAAAAAAGTTATGCATACCTGTGCATCACTTTTAAAAATGCTGTTTTTGAAAAAACCAATTTTTGTGGGAGATGGAAAAAGAAGTGCAATCTGATTCCAAAAAAATTGAAAAAAATATTTTTAGAATCTACAGACAAAATGTGACAAGACTCTAGTTTACATCATCTTCAAATTCCTTACGGTTTAATTGCTATAGGTGCCCGAATGTGGAGATTGTGTTAAAAAAAAAATATCAGTGTCTAGTTAGGCCAAAAAGTGTAAACCACTATTGTGGGATCACCCCAAGATATGAGGCGGTTCTTCTAGAATGGAGAAAATGATTAAAAAAGATAGCCCTAATAGCTTGGGAGAAGATATGTAAGGCTAAAGAAGCTGGTGGGGTGGGTCTTTGTGATATTCTAAAGTAGAATAAAGCCTTGGGAGCAAAACTAGTATGGAAAATGTACAAAGATCCATAATCCAAATGGGTAAAACTTTTGAAAAATAAATACCTAGACAACAATGAAGATATTGCGATCCTAACCTTAAGGAACTTGCCTCAAGGGTCATAGACACATGTGGAACTTCATTAAAGCATGTAGGCCTTTGATCACAAATTAAATTTCATGGTATATTCATGATGGAAGAACTTTACTCTTTTGGGAGAACTCATGGTGTGGGTTTCCTAGTCTTGAAAACACCATAAATGTTGTCCATGTAAGGAGAAGCTTAATGCAAAAGTGGAGTTGGTGTGTCAAGGATTACATGCAGGTGCAAGATAAGGATGGTTTTAAATCGTGGCAATGGAAAGAGTTTGGAGCAATAGGATTTCCATTGGTTGAAGTGACACAACAGTTGCAAGAGTTAAAAAGCATGACAATTTCTCTAAGAGAAGGGTGTGAAAAAATCATTTGGGTTACTTCCAAAATAGGTGAATATAATTCTAAGGATGGTTACCACATTCAATCCATGGAAGAGTGTAAGGAAGCTAAGGTAGCAGAACAACTTCCTACACTAATCTTGTGAGGAGAGTAATGCAAAAATTTATAGATCTTTTCAATTACAAAAACTTAAATAGAAATAAACATAAATATCATGCATACCACAACATAGTGATTTATGTGGGAAAAACCCTTTCAAGAGAAAAAAAACACCACACTCCAAAAGCCACCCAATATATTATTCAGAAATCACAAGTATTACAATATACTTGCAGAGAAAGCTTCTCACAGGAGTATTACCAACCAAAGATCCAGAGGCAACACGATTTCTATCAGACTCTCAGAATACATTACAATACTCAGTCATAATACAACGCCCTCATAAAAATAGAGTTGCCTTCTAGGGCAAGACAAGCTAAGAAAATATTGATTGTTAGATCTGAGACCTAATGACGAATGGTCTAGATTTACAATAATAAAATATAAATAAAATTTGGTTTTCGGGGGCGCTTCCCTCGAGCCCTCGTCGAGGTGCACGACCCTTTGACCCCCCATCGGGGGGATGATCCCCTTGGACCCCTCGCAGGGGCACCCCCTTGCACCCCCCCCTTTGCATATACATCAATAGTACCTTATGTAATTGCAAGGTTGAGACACATTTTCCCAACAAATAGTAGGTCTCAAACCTTCCCCTACATCTAATTTGGAATAAGTTTTGTTTACCTAAAGCAGGAGCATTTATTTAGGCCGCTCTTCAAAAGAAAATATTAACAACTGATAAATTTACTAAAATGGGATTCTAGGGTCCCTTGCGCTATGTACTATGCAAGAATGAGGAGTTAGGCAATCACATATTGTTGGGTTTTCCCTTTGCCTAAGAATGTTAGAGATGGCTATGTGCAAAGCTTGGTAGGGTAAGTGCACTACCCAACGACATATTATATTTATTTAAATCCTAGCCTTGCCTTAATAAGATGTCCTTATACGCATGTCTTTGGATAGTAAGTCCCTCATTACTGATGTGGGAACTATGGAAAGAAATAAAGAAACAATTGTTTTAGGAAAAGGAGATGAGTTTGACCTCATTCCAAAGCAAAGTGGAGGATTCTCTAGTGGAATTAGTAAACAAGACAAATAGGTAAGAGTCTACACATAGTCAATTCACTAATTGGGATGCAAAAATGAGGTCGATCTAGTTTAGTCTCAAAGTCCCCTTAGAAATAGGGAAAGGTGGTCAACATTCACGTTCTATAAGAGACAACAGTGTTTGGGCTCCCCCTGCTTGAGGAGCTACAAGTTAAACTTTAATGGGGCCACTAGGGGTAACCCTGGGGCCTTCGATGCAAGCTGCATAGTGAGATATTGGGAAGGGAAAACCATTGGCCAAATCACTAAGCCACTAGCAAAGGGCACCACCAATGAAGTTGAGTTTCAAGTATTGCTACATGGCCTTCACCTATGCCACAAACTTAAGTTGTGGGAAATTGATATCGAAGGGGAATCGATATTGATGGAAAGAAGATAAGCCAAAATTGGAAATTGAAGGTGTGGTTAGACGAAATTCTTTGTATCTCTAGATAGCTTCAGCAGCTACAACATTAAGTATGTCTACAAGGAGATAAATAAGGAAGCAAAACACACTCATAAATATGGGGTGAAGACGACATAATCCAGAGGTTCGTGGGGGCTAACACTCAGTAACAACTCTAACGGTGGATTGATTACAAGCAAAATATAGATCAGAATAGAACAAATTTTTGCAACAAATAAAGCAATGTCTGGATGATGAACTAACGCCAATCCGCATATATCTCAACTTTTTGTTGAGAATTGATATAATATAAATGTCATAGTTGTCGTCATCACTTCTGGGGTGGTGATAATCTTTATATAGACTATCGATGACATATTCCACACTGGCACTGATGTGGCTTAAGAAATAGGTGGTGTCCACAGGTCAGCCGCCATCACATATGATTTCAGGTGATTCAGCAACACTCATAACCGATTTGACATTTAGATCTTGTAGTATCATGATGGCATATTGCTCACCCACAATCCGCACCGGTTCATACATTGGAAGATGTCTATATAATGATCACGGTTAAGCTCATGTGAGCAAAAGCCGAGTTAAAATCATAAATTTTAGTTGGCATGACAAGTGTTATAGCCAGGTCTAGAGTATGCCGTAGCGGATGGTGATCATTAATTAGAAAGCTTAGCACGTTTCTAAGGGTTATTAAAGATGTTTAAAGCAGTTATTTTCGTAATTCGTTCGACAGAATTGAGCTTAGCTGGTGGCATCATGGGTACTCTCATTCGGCTAACTAGTATCAGGTGGCAGATGGCCTTTTTGGGGGAGGTGACAGAGTACAGACTCAAGGCGGTTTTTATGCAGAGTGATTTCTTGTCGTTGGGAGTGATTAAACTGGTATTGGGTCATGAGTTTCTAGTTGCCAAAGAAAGCTATCGGGTAAACACTAATGTTTCTTCTCGTTTTGTTGCGGCCTTGTTGGATTTGCATCTGCCAAAGGACCTGGTCTTGGAGCTGGCAAGGAGGCTGGTAAAGTCAGATCTATTGGGGGATGTCAAGGAGGCCATTGTCTATGCAGCCATCAGACTATACAGTGTAGTTTTTATTTTTCAATCAATTAATAATTACCGTCAAATGTGCAATCTGATGGTTCGGTAGACGTTGCCTCGAGGAAGCTATCAACTATGCCTAGCTGGGGGTTAGCATCCCACGTCCAAGATATTTGGGTCTACTAGAGGTGTTGGAGGCCAACATCAAATTCTATCATTTCCTCTTGGACATCAAAGGGGTTGAGCTTTGGCATCACCATGAAAGAGGGTTGAAGGGTATCAAATTCTTGAAGAAGATGTTGCATTTGGAGCCTTTGTATGATTTTGAATGTGTTGGTGAATTTATAAGGTATATGCAGGTGTCCTCTAAGGACTAAGGCAACTACTCGTTAATGCAATGTCATAAGGTTTGGGTTTATCATTAGGGTATTATATATGTATGTAGGCTCTGTAAAGGGTGTTTTTTTGGTAGGCTATGTCAATTTTATGGTCTAAAATGTATAATCTAAAGCCTCTTGGTTTTATGGGCATAGTCTATACTAATTTGAAATAAAAATTTGGTCACTGGTCATTTGTATTACAACTATATATGGTTCTACATAGCCTTGATACCTAACATAGAAATATGTGCTATAATCAAAATTTTGGGTGGCTGGTAACAACAAACAATCATGTAATACTTTTTGATAATCAATACAAATCTACCTCTAATGTACAAAAAAATAAAACCAAAAAAAATATTAATGTTGAGATGCATTCTACAATGGCAACAAGGGGTAAAGTATAAGGCCACGAGTGTTTTTAACAAAATTCTTACCCTTTACCTTAAACTTGATAGCCATTTACACATCAAATATTAATATTTAAAAATTTATACATTTTTTTTTAAATAGTGCATATTACTAATTGAAAGATAATGTTACAAATATTCACATAAAAGAGGTGGATGAAAAAATTCACACCCCAAAAGTCCAAACAAGGCTACAACCTGAAACATAAAATAACAACACAATTATAAAAGGTTGTTAAGTAGTGAGAGAAGAAGTAGTGAGAGAAGTAGTAGAGGGAGGAGGACATGGGTCCTGATAATTTGGCTTGCCCTATACATCAATGGGGCATGAAGTGTCCATGAGGAGTCTCATCCATTATACCATATTTTAAACATTATCATCTTGTTTATCTTTAGTAACAACTCAAACAAGAGAAATACATCAAGAGCCAATTGAGGGAACTTTCCAAAGATCAACCAACGAGTAGCACCACCACCAAAAGTTGGGGGAGAAGAAGAGTGATAGTGAGTGGGTTGTGACCATCCTCATTAAGAATGATATATTCTTATAAGAGGTGAAGATGCCTCGAAATGTGCATCTTGGTTTCCATGAGTAGACTAGTTATCGCCTTGAAGATGCCCACAAGGTGGAGACTAATATCTACTAGAGGTGGGAGTTAGAAGACCTTGACAACAACACATGGGGCATTACCTCAATGATCCAACAAAATTTGGAAGTGAGAAAATTCAAGTGCAACTTTATTTTCTTACATTTGAATTTATCTAACAATATTATAGCATATGATTACTTTAAAATAAAGTTAGGAATTATGATCAATAGAGAATCTAGAAAAAATAGTAGAATTTCTATCTTTCCAAATTTAAAGAGAATTTCATGGTAAAAGCACGTGAAATTTACTTGTGTATCTAGAAGAGATTCTAAGCCAATCCCCTAACAACATCATATGCCAAGAGAAAGGCTTAGGCCAACAAGGCTTGAAGAAATCATGGATCCAAGTCTAAGCAACTAAAGCTCTAAAAAAAAACCAAAAAAGATTATTGAGAGATTCTTGATGACCACAAAAAAGATATAAAAAACCTTGAATCCCCAAATGGGTTAGTTTGGAATTAATGAGAAGGCCTTGGAAAATAATACACTAAGCAAACTGAGTAAGTTTTGACTCAATAATGGTTGACCAAATAGTGCAAATTAAGTGTTTCCAAACTACTAATAGAGATTGTAAAAGTCATCTCTAATTCAAAATACGCAACATAGGAAGATGAAGTGAAATCCAAGAGTAGCCTTTGAAAGGTTTATAATTCAAAAATGGTGCATCATGACACGATTTTCAATCTTTCCACCATGGCTTGCAAGATTGAACTCCAATTTTGAATTATGTTAATAGTAATATTATTAATAATTGTTTCAGAAATTTCAAAGTAGGACGTAATAAGATAGATATGTCCTCATCAACAATATGCACTTCTTTAATATATTAGGTACCAAAAAAAGTTAAACAATGTAAATACAATAAAATTTATTTGTTCATATATGTAGTAAATAAAATAGTTCCAAAGTAAAATAAAATAACTTTTAAAATTATATAAAATGGTTCCAAATTGATATTTGTCACCATTGTTAAGATATATGTACTTGAGATATAATATAATAATTATTTATAAATATAAAACTCAAATCAATAAAATAAAAGCTTACTACACTCTTCATATTTTTTTAGTAGTTATCATTAAGTGAGGACATGTTTCTATTATAAATCCTTTAAAAACTCAAGTTCATTTTTTAAATTTATTTTAGATTTATTTTATTTTTATTTTTAAATCTTAAATTTATGTTCTAAATATCTCACTTTCTAATTTTAAAACGAAAAAAACTTATAAATAGTTGTTAATTTTCTAACTTTTCTATTGTTGAATTTTAATGTACATAAAATCTTATTTTCACTCTTGCTATAATTATAAAACGACTATAGGAAAATTGACCACCAGCAATTCACCACCAACAATTCACCCCCAACAATTCACCACTAGCAATTCATCGCCATGGTATATTCACCATGTATGCATTTTTCAATATTTAAGTGGCCAAGAGCACCCAAAAAGAAAAAAGTATAGAGATTTTGTTGAACTTATAAAAAATGTATACGTGGTAATTATACCATGGAGATGAATTGCTGGTGGTAAATTGTATACGTGGTGAATATATCACGACGATGAATTGTTGGAAGTGAATTGCTAATGATGAATTACTAACGGTGAATTCATTAAAACCTTATAAAACACCTCTCAACATAAAAATATAAACAATTTTATTTTAAATAAATAAATTTTAATAAAATTACATTTATAATACACTAACAATACTCTAACAATACTCTAGTAGTATTATTATCATAATACATATAATTATATTTTAGTCGGATCCTAATGACCACATGACACTTTCATCACCAACTTTTCAAAGGGAAAACACTCGTTCCTCTTCAATCCTAAACCTACTTCTAAAAATAAAGATTTAAAAAACTTAAGATCCAAACCTTGAAGCCTACGCTACGAGTTGACGTGGACCCCTTTAAGATATTAGAAATCTCAAAGAATTTATTAAAATTCTAATCGAAAAACATCTAAAACTTTTAATAGACATTTAGGAAGGTGAAGCGAACTCCATTGAAGATAAATATATTCGTTTCCGCCCGAATAATTGACTGGGTCTTCCCTCATTTATCGCTCAAATATAGTCAACGTTGGGGTGATGTCGTCGAGTGTGGGTCCCACAAATTAAATTAATTAAAAAAATCAATGTTAAAAAATCTTCCTTAAAGCTGTCTACTTCAACTAATTATTTCAATGCCAAAGCCAGGCAATTTATGAATTACCAGGAAATTATGGTTGGTAGAAAGAAGGCGCTGAGAAAGGGCAATCTGATTGTCTGGATGATTTATATATGGTGGGTAGGAACAATCCAGCAACATTCAATTCATTTTCAATTTTCAAGTGAAATTTCGCTTGTGGTTATGGCGCGTTCAATTAACAGAGGTGAAGCAAAGGGCAAAGCCAAGGCAATTGGGATTGATCTGGGAACCACCTATAGCTGTGTGGGTGTGTGGCAACACGACAGAGTGGAAATTATTGCTAATGAACAGGGAAACAGAATTACTCCCTCTATGGTTGCCTTCACCTCCGCTGAAAGGTTTATTGGAGAAGCTGCTAAATTCCAAATTGCCAATAATCCCAACAAGACTGTTTTTGATGCGAAGCGGCTCATTGGAAGGCGATTCTCTGAGCCTTGTGTGCAAGCTGACATCAGACTCTGGCCTTTTGCCGTTGTCTCTGGAAAGAATGATAAGCCGATGATTCAAGTTTCTTATAAAGGTGAAAAGAGTTGTTTGCAGCCGATGAGATCTCGGCTATGGTGCTGTCAAAGATGAAGAAGATAGCAGAAGAGTACCTCGACTGCGATATACAAGATGCTGTGATCACTGTTCCTGCCTATTTTAACGATTCCCAGAAGAGGGCTACAAAAGATGCTGGCGAGATCGCAGGCCTTAATGTGATGCACATAATCAATGAGCCCACTGCTGCCGCAATCTGTATTGGCTTTCATGCATCTGCGGACGTGAAAAAGAACGTTTTTGTTTTCGATCTGGGTGGAGGGACCTTTGATGTTTCCGTTGTCACAGTGGAAAAGGGAAAAATTGAAGTGAAAGCAGTGGGAGGCGACATGCATTTGGGAGGTGAAGATTTTGACAATAGAATGCTTGAGTACTGCGTGCAACAATTCAAAACGAAGTACAAGAAAGACCTCTCTGCAAACGCCAAAGCTCTGAGGAGACTTCGGGCAGAGTGTGAGCGAGCAAAACGAAACTTGTCTTCCATGGTAGAGACGGTAATCGACATCGACAGCCTTCACGACGGAAGAGACTTCCACATACAATTCCGGAGAGCAAAGTTTGAAGAGTTTAACGCCGATTTATTCAAAAAGTGCATGCAGATCGTCAAGAAATGCTTGGAGGACGCCAAGATGAGCAACGACCAAATCGACGACGTCGTGTTAGTAGGCGGTTCCTGCAGAATCCCGAAGCTCCATGAATTGCTGGGACAAATCTTTCATGGAAAGAAAATCTCCAAATCTGTAAATCCTGACAAAGCCGTGGCTTATGGCGCTGCTGTTGAAGCTGCAGTGTTGAATAAGGACAGAGTTCATCTTGTGGTGGTGGACGTGGCGCCTTTGAGCCTTGGAATTTCACTGAACAATGGCGTTATGAGTGTGGTGGTTCCACGGAACACTCGCATTCCTGCTCGGATGGAGAAATCTTTCACCACGCTGTATGACAATCAGCGATCCGTAAGCATCCCAGTTTACGAAGGGGAGAGATCTTTGGTTGCCGACAACAATTTACTAGAAAATTTTGTTCTGGATGGAATTCCACCGATGCTAGCTGGAGTCCCGAATCTGAAGGTCTGTTTTGAAGTGGGCGCGGATGGAATTCTAACGGTTTCAGCCCTCGACGAGCAAACAGGGAATGGGAAACAGAGAACCATTTGTAATAACGGTGGGCGACTGAACAAGGAAGAGATTGATAGAATGATAGCTAACGGGCACCAGTTTCGTAGGGAGGATGAGGCTGCAAAGGAGAAGCAACTGGCAAGAAACAAACTTGAATGTTATGCTTTCAACATGAAAAGCAGGGCGAGGGAAGCCGACAATAATGAGATGATTGAGTCCTCTGTTGCGCAAGGCATCATCCACACCATGGAGGCATCATCCACACCATGGACGCTGCTGAGGTATGGCTGAATAAGAATCGGTGTGTAGGAGTCGACCAACTGGAGGCAAAATTGCAAGAACTAGAGCTCAAATGCAAGGTCTTGGAGTAAAGGTATATCCTAAAATTTTAGGGTTTTTACTGGTGTAAGTGTAGTGTGTTAGAACTCCCCTTGTGATAAGATTTTAAGCTACGCTCCTCCCTATTCCTGTTAAATAGGGAAAACTATAAGCAAACTTTTATTATTATAATATGTATGTGTATTTATTATTGATATAAGTATTTGGTTTTTAAGCTATCCTCCTGTCAAATAAGGAAAATTATAAGTAAACTTTTATCATTATAATGTGTGTATTTATTATTATTGATATGAGCATTTGGTTTCATTAAGCTATGTTCCTTCCTATTTACTGTTAAATAGGGAAATCTATAAGTAAACTTTTATCATTATAATATGTATGTGTATTTATTATATTATTGATATGAGCATTTGGCTTCATAGTATGTATTTGTGTAGTATAAATTGAAATAATTTTTATTATTAGGAAATATTTCAAAATGATATAATGTTATTGTTTAGTTATGTTAATCAATTATTGATTTCAATTTAAAGTTATAAGTCAATGAGTCAAGGTTATATAAAAGTTTAGGAAACTTGTAGATCCAAGGATTAGTGTTGTAAGGGTGATTTTGACTCCAAACAAAAAGGACTTCATATTTCATTATGTGAGAGCTCTACTGATGCAAATATAATTGTACATTCCAAAATTAGACCATAGAGTGCATATTACAATACAGTATCATTTATCACACACAAAGCTAACATCTTTTATCCTTCTTTGTCAGTTTAGCATATTTATCAGTACTTATCTAGAATTAACTCATTTATTTATGTTAATTTGATTATTGCTTGTTTTCTTTTATTTAATTAGCTCCTAGATATATTTGGAGGGTTTATTTTTTAACTCTTTATTTTGGTCAATATTATCTATTAAGTTGTATTATTTCCCCTTAAGGTTTTATATTTTTATTTTGTTTTAGATCTAAGTTTTCAAAATTTCATATTATAATCTAAAACTTATCTAAGTAGCTTGCATTACCTTTTTCTTGCTTTATATTTTAGTTGTATTCCAATCTCTACAACTACCATCCACTTTCCACTATTCAAGGACAAGCCTTAGATTGAATGCTACATTGGCCTCAAATCAAGTTCAAGAAGTTATGATTGAGGATCTAAATAATGTTACATATCTTCATGGGAAGGATGCTTTTGATCATGATACTCATGTTGCATGGTACTGGAATGATGTTAATCCTTTAGTTTTGATGTTCTTCATAATTTTTAAATGACTATGTTTAATAGAATCAAAATTTAAGATGGAAAATTTTAAATGTTAAGTTCATCAAGTTCTCTAAATGTTGTTTCTCCTCCCCTTTCTTCACAATCCTCAGTGTATAAATTATGCACCCATTATGCCTCCTTCCATGTCTTCTCCTACGTAAACCATGCCAAATGTTTCTTTTCTTTCC
This sequence comes from Sequoia sempervirens, assembly GCA_007258455.2. Taxonomy (NCBI): domain Eukaryota; kingdom Viridiplantae; phylum Streptophyta; class Pinopsida; order Cupressales; family Cupressaceae; genus Sequoia; species Sequoia sempervirens. Next base: position 21,286 of record VDFB02322507.1, read on the forward strand.
TTGACCTCTCTTCCACTTTCCATAGATCCCACCACTTCTAATCCACCCAACACTTCTTCTCACACTATAGTTACCCCACATATCTACTTCTTCCATAACTTATCCATGTTTTATAATTCCTACCAAATTAATACTCTCCTTAGGCCCATTGTTGAATCTAATGGCTAATTTATTTGATTATCCATGTCAATAATATATATCTTATATATGGTCAAGTATTGAATAGTATAAAATATAAATGTACCTAAATTAAACTAAAAATTCAATAAAACTTGGCAGTAAGATTACAAGAAAGAGAGAGGTGTTATACACAATGGGAACACTTTTCTAAAAAAACAATATAAAAAATAGGATTTAACATTATATTAATCTTAGAAAATAGGGAAAATATGATATGTTGATCTAATCTTTGATGTAGAAAAATGTCTTCAAACTCAAATCATACAAATAGACCAACCACACTTCTTCAACCTATGATACCAAAAGCACTGGCCCAAGTAAGTTAATTTATAGAATTTAGTCTTAGAAAAACCACCATGTGATATTCAAACAATTGAAGAATCCAAGTGACACATGTATCAATGCTAAACATGTGAATAAGAGTTACATGCAAGAGGACTCCATATTGAAATAGGGTAAATAGATATAGTAGGAATATTAACTAGTGGTGCTTTAAATCTAGTCAAACATGTGATAAACCATATAATATTCAACAAATAATGGAGAATGAAAGATAAATATAGAAACCATATTAACATCAAATTTATGTGAAGAAACCATTTTAGAAAAAACTTTGTAACTAAAGAGATGTTGAGATTTTATTAATCTTGAGAACAATTTTACACCAATACAATCCACTCAATCTTCTTAGGACTAATCTAAAAGTATTCTAGCTACATAAGATTACTTCCCTTGAATAACACTATTCAACCCCTATCTCATACACTTGAAATATAGAGCAAAGTAAATAGGAAACCACCAAGTGGTTTTTTGTAAAATAATGGCCATAAAAAACATGGTCCACAATTAAAAAACTCTCATCCAAATTTGTATTGGAACATGTAACCAAAATAAAAATCTATGAGTGATAGCATCTTTGACCCCATAACTCCTAGTAGACACCATTCCTAAGACTCTCCAACATGAAGATGCCAACTACCATGTGTCATGTACTAATTGTGATAAGATGATCCACTCTTACCAATGTAACTCCCATCGTTAATATTTTACCATGAATTCTTTACCTAAAGTAATTATAATAATATCCCAAGTTAACCTCTTGCATTTTTCTTGTCTCAAGTATTATACTATGAAAATTTGGAGCTCATTTTCTCATTTTTTGAGGGGTTTTCTACATAGTAATAATTTTCAAATTGATCTTATATTAGTTTAATGCATCCTTTGTGATGAGTTCTTAAATTTAAGAAAAGCAACTACTTAAATTAGAGTTCTAGATCAAAAGTTATCTCATCTTAAAGACGTTTGGAGAAAATAACATTAGACATAGGATTGCAAGTGATAATAAACTAATCATGAAAGTATTCCAATTGATATTTACATTGAAATTATATAATAGAAAATATAAAATGAATTGTGTGGAATGAAGCACTTGGTCTATGGCCTCTCTACACTCATATAACTTATTCATGTTCACTACCCTCAATCATCTCACACACAAAGTGATAATTAACACCAATATGTTTTGTACAAGTGTGATACATAGCATATTCTTTACCAAACAAAAAACATTGCTACACCCTAAATCTTGTAATGTGCATAGAGTAATGGGGTGATCCCACAAAGCTAGTTTACAATTTCTGGGAGATTCTGATTTTTGCTGAAATCACATATTTTTAGAAAATATAAGGATTTAAGCCTTAAAAAGTTTCATTTAAAGAATTCCAATTGAAGAGAGTTTGATCAAACTACCTTAGATCAAACCCCCTTGGATAGAACCCCGCTAGTTTTAAACCATACCTATAACGAAGTCTCCTTTACACTTATCAAAATGCTGATAAAAAACCACTTTTGATTTACCTTTTTGGGGATCAAATGAATTCATTTAATTTTATTTGTTTAAAGTATGTAGTCCTTATTATAAGCTTCCCAAAAAGTATAATTTTAAATAAATTTAATTTAATTATTACATTTATTTTTTATTTCTTGTGAATGTAGGTTTTTCACTGAAAATCAAGCTCTTTGTTCTACACATGTGAAAAAATAGAAGATTATGAAAAAAATTTAAAAATATGAGTGCACCAGATATTGAAGTCCTTGATCCAACAAAAAAATAAAATTGAATTTCGATACATACAAAAAAAGTTAAGTGTTATACGGTTTTCCTATGTCTGAATTGTAATTAGTTTGACTTCGAAACTTGATTAAGGAAAAAATATTCAATAAAAAACTATCTAATCAAGTGGAAGCACTAGATATTGGAGTTACAAATCTAAATTCGAAAGAATTAGAATTTAATCCTTCATGGAAAAAAAGTTATGCGTTATACGGTGAGCATCACTCCTTAAAAATGTTTTTTTCTAAAAAAAGTAGTTTTCGAGGGAGATGGAAAAAGAGGTGCAATCTGATTCCAAAAAAATTGAAAAAAATATATTTAGAATCTATAGACAAAATTTCATGAAACTCTAGTTTGCATCATCTTCAAATTCCTCACAGTTTAGCCGCTATAGGTGCCTGAAAGTGAAGATTTAGTTAGAAAAAAATATTTCAGTGTCCAGTTTGGCCAAAAATTGTAAATCACTATTGTGGGATCACCCAATGAACTTAGTAATCTTGTGGCTACCTTATCTCTTAATTAAGTTATATGATCATTATTATAATCTTAATTAATTATTTTTTCTTTTCCTAGGTTTTATATTTACGTATTTAATTCATCTTAGGTGACATCCAAGACATATAGCATTGGTACATATAGAAGCTAGTGGTTAGTTTATTATCATTCATATCACAATTTGTGTTCTTCTTGGAGACTTTTGGAGCTATTTTGCCTATTAAAAGTGGATTATTATTCTCAAGTATTATTAATTAATTGAATCATGTGTTTTTTTTTAAGGTATTTTATTTCAAACTTGGAGGTCATTTTGGGTAGCACATATATCTCTATCATTTTTAGAATATTTTCCCAATTTTTAAAGGGTTTTTCAAGGAAATATATCTACTACAACATATATTTGAGGGAATTTACAGAAGAACTCAAGGAGTTATAGAATTAGTGTTTCCATGTTAACTTCCCTAGTTGAAAGTTGACTACTTCCCTTAATTGTTTTATTTTATTTGTATTTTTTTATAACTTAGAGGTATCCCCAACCCTTGCATCTAGCACTTGGATTTTCAACTCCGCCCAGCGATCTCCACCACCCTTGCCCTAGTCTTACTTTTTGCCAGGTTTTGGGGGATGGAGGAGGCGAGCGGAGGCAAGACTAGTTCTCTGGGGGCATGGACCGCACCCGACACGACCCGTACCATTTTCATCTGGGAGCATGAGACCAAACATGACTTGTACCATTTTTAATCAAACTACCTCTTTGCTCTTGTATCTAATAGAATTAATTTTACATATTTTTAATTTGTACTTTGGAAATTCAATCTAGGTCTTACATTGCATTGTATAAGATTGAATCTTGTATTTTATAATCTTTCAATTTATCTACTTGAATTTTTAAAGCTTTAGTTAATGCAAGCCATCACAAACAAATTTGATATAATATTTTAACATTAATCTAAGTCTTTTCCATGTTCTCGATCTTAGTATTTAGGTTTATTTGGGTGTTGGGACATTTCAATTTGACCTCCTCTAATTGATTGTCCTCCTACTCCACTAAAATTTGTTACTTTAGTTTATATTTATGTTCCTTCCAAGTTTGAAATTTTGTAATGACTTGCTAATAACTAATCTCATCTATCAAGTTCTATTGGTATAGAAGAATCTATCCATATTGTTGACAATTATTTTTGTACCTTTTCCATTATTTTATCGAAGGACTCATTGATATGCATGCATTGATTTAAGAGTCTCCCTCTAGCATTTTTTTTTTGATCGGTAAAGGCAGGACAAGCCTGCAAAATTTTATTGAACTATCAAAAGAAAATTAAATCTATCAAAACCACCCAAAGGGCATTTGCAGCTAAAAATGAATAACATTTAGCAATCCCTACGACCCTTCCAAACCTGAAGCAAATCTACCACCTTATAGCCCCAACCCTACAACTTCACACTAGTGAGTAAATTTGGACAGTACAAAAAACTGACAAGAGAGCAAAACACAATACCACAACCAACCTATTTACTATTTTTCCTTTTGTAGTGGGAGCTCCCTCTAGCATTATTGTGCATAATATATTTTATCTAAAATTATTGAATACGAGATTTTTTTGTTAAGTCCACCTATTTTCCTCCTCGTATAGATGTAAATAACGTCAAAGGTAGGGTCACCACATGTTGAAGTTATTTTTTATGCAATGAATTCCTTAGTTTTAGCTATAGGGTCTATGACTTAAGATGATGTCTAGGAGTAATGAGGATTTAATCAATAGGGGAAATTACTCTGTAACTATTTCTATCAAAGGTTATTTTCCTTTTTATTTTTGGACCATATCCCCCTTTTATTTATTCTATGATGGAATTTTAATGTGTTATTTCTCTCCTTTACCCTTCTTATCATCTTGCATCATCTTTGATGAGATCTATATTTATTTTACCTACTTTCCTTCTATTCTTATTTATTCTCCATTGTTAGGGCATAATGTCTCGATTTGATCCATTTCTATATCCTTCTCCTCATGTGTGATATCATCATGTAAATCATTAAGAAACTTCTTTGTATTTATTCCATCTATGCCATAATCTACTTGCTCTATTTGACTTAGTTTTTTTTTTTTTTTTCTATAAAAAAGTCATAAGATTTCATTGTGGCCTCGAGGGTTTTATTTCTTAGCTTATCCTTAGCTTTATCAACTTGTGATAGAAGAGTATCTACTCTTTATTTGGATATCAATTCCACATTTTGTAATTAATCCAATTTTTCTTTATTTTTGGGAGAGAGATCTCCAACTATCTCCTCCAAGGCATCTTTCCCAATTGTTCCCACTAGGTGTATTGCCTTTTCTCTTTCCTTTATTTTGTTTGTTGAACTCTTCCAAAGATTGAGAGGGGGTGAATTGATCTACACAAAACTTAACCCCTTTTAGAACTTGAAACTTTCAACAAAACTCAAACTCCTTTAGCAAATAAAGATAGAACTTTAAGCAGAGCAATAACAAAGAAGAATATAGAAATTTGAATCTTTAACACCTTCAACAAACTTTACCAATGTAAGATATAGCAATAATCAGATCAATAGAAAAAAGAAAAAGATAGAGAACACACACATGGACAAGAAGACACCAGATTTACGTGGAAAACCTAAGGAGGGAAAAACCACAGTGAGAGTTAACTCACAATATAAGGCTCACTGCCAAAAGATTTACAAAAAGGCTCTACTTTAGAGCGAGATACAAAAATGACTTGCAATACTAAAGTACCAACCAAATCCAAGAGCAAGATACAAAGGACCTGATGAGATTCACTATCTCAGAGCAAGATACAAAAGATTTATAAGATAATTACAAATATTTCCTACACAACTCTCTATTGACTAAGGCTTTCAAGCCGAATTTATCTTTCCTTTAATAATCTTTAGCACTATCTCTATTGGATATTCAATACAGCTCGCACACACACTTTTTGCACTTGTACACTTCTCCATCATGTTGCATCCAAAATGATCTTGCATTTATATCCACCACAACACTTCAATTCTTTAATTAGGTCATCCAAGAAGAGAATAAATAATGAATTCAACAAGTTGGCCACCAAAGTATAATGTGGTCCTATCCCGAGGATAGAGAGGACCAAAAAAAATCTTAACACTTATTTCAATGTGATCCAAAATTATTTACACATAGGCGCACATCAACCTAAGTCGGCATCAACATGTACAGATGAGACATTGAAGCACATAACCAGTTGATGCATAAACGGTCTTTCAAATAAATTTACTTGATGTGGTCCTGAATAGGATAGGTCAAGACCCAAATCTATCATGACACATCTTATATTATTGGTGCAACCCCCAAGAACATGACCCAAGCAAATGAACAAGCCATGTTAGCCAGATATCCATAAATAACCTAGAAAGCCAACTCAAGACACAATGGAACACCAAAGTGGCCAATTAGCAACATGCAAATCACATAGGGATGTTCCTTGAACATCAAAAATCACTTCCATACACTTATTTCATATTATTATGCCATCAATAGCCACCATAGACCAAACAAGTACATAAAACTTTGTTCGGGAAACACAAAATACATAACCAGATGATGTAACATTTGTAGAATAGCTTGCAGACCACTTCAATGTATGAGATTAGAATTGAGATATTGCACAGACATTGTGAGAATATTCACTAAGTTGCAAGAGTAGATACCTCAATGCAGAGAAATGTGGAGCATTTCCTGAACCAGTCTAGACAACTAGCAACATTGCCAACCTTTTGCAATTCATAGGAACCTCCTCGACAACACAAGTGACCTAAAAAGATAGGAATGCAACATACATAGAGCACTAAGATCGAATACCAAATCGCAAGACCAAAACTACAACAACAGAGGAATGTGGAGTATTCTCTTGGATAGACTTCAATGCAACTTCTTGAACCATAAAAATTTGAGCAACTTGCAAAGACCAAAACTTCCTTTCAACAACACATATATTATCAAGAATATTTGGAGAGAGCATGAGACAGATGGTAGACCTTCAGTAACATCTCTCCAACATTATTCATGCTTCTAATCCTCATATTAATGCTCCTAATCCTCATCTTAATGCTTTTAATCCTCATCTGAATATATTGTTATGAAAATAACGTTGTTGATAGTAATAATGCATTATGTGAAGATCAACAATAATACTTCTTTGATAAGGCATGACATCTAACCATGAACCTTTTCAACTCTTCTCTTCTTTGATAAGGCATGACATCCAATCATGAACTTCTTCAATTCTTCTTTGATAAGGTATGACATCCAACCATGAACTTATTCAACTCTTCTCTTCTTTGATAAGGCATGACATCAAATCATGAACTTCCTCAAATCTTCTTTGATAAGGCATGGAATACAACCATAAAATTCTTCAATTATTCTTTGATAAGGCATGATATCAACCAATGTTATCCCAAACTGAATATAACAAATACGACCAATGCCAAGGACTAACAACATATTACTCTGGTGTTAACATCAATTACAACTAACAATCAATGTTGAAAACAACTGCCAACAATCTCCTTAGTGTTAACATCAATGATAACCATCAATGTTGACATCAATGACAACAACTGCCAACAATCTCTCTCTTTGGCATTAATGGAAACACATTGCTCACTCTTCCCCTTTGACATCAAGGACAAAGGGTCAAATACTTTTGCACAAGGAAGCATAACTTTTTTTAATCTTTAGGAGCAAAGGGAAAGAGATCTTCTATTGAAAAAACAACACATGTTCCCCCTTTGACCAACAACACTTCTTTTTCACACACATATACAACTACACAATTGCTTTAGGACTCCCCCTTACTACCAGCCCCCCCTGAAGGGTAGCACCCATCAATCCAAGAGAAAGGATATGACATTTATTTCTCCCCTAGAAAGATGCACCTTCTTATGCATCTATTTAGAGAAAGGAGGGGCAATAAACCCTAGGTTCTACCTTAAATATTCAAACATATCCTTTGAAAGAGATTTTGTAAAAATATCTGCAATCTGATCCTTTGTAGGCACATACTCCATTCTGACTTCATGTCCTACAACTTTCTCTCTCAGAAAATGGTACCAAATTGAGATGTGTTTAGTTCTTGAATGCATTACCAGATTCTTAGAAATGTTAATAGTACTTGTATTGTCACATAGTATAGGAATAGATTCATCATACACCACCTTCACATCGTTCAAAGTCCGCTTCATCCAAAGCACCTGAGTACAACAAGATGTTGTAGCAATATATCTTTCTTCTATTGTGGACAAAGACAATGAGTCTTGCTTTTTGTTGAACCATGAAACCAATTTGTCTCCCAAAATAATGCACTCCCACTTGTACTTCTCTATTCATCAATGCAACCTGCCCAATCAACATCAATATAGGCACTCATAGAAATTTTGATCCTTTTTGTACCATATCCCATAATATAGAGTACCCTTTAGGTATCTGAAAATCCCTTTCACAACTTTTTCATGAGATTGCTTAGGATTGGCTTGAAGTCTAGCAACTAAACATACCACATGTAGAGCAAACCAACTCATATAATTGATCTGTTCAAGCACCAGTTGGCATACGTACCCCCAAAAAAATGTTCTAAAAAATGGATAGGCATTGTTATAGAGCTTTGTGGTACATAAAATCATCTTATACATCAAGATAGCATGCCCATAGATTTGTATGGACAAAAAAAAATCTTTTGGAGAAATACATAACATTTCAACAAGCCTTCAACATATTTTCACTAAGCCAAACCAAAACATAGACACTGATATGTTCCACTTCAGAAGGTGTAAAGACTTGAAAAAGTAGATATGATACCTTCACATTATGATCAACTTGACTTCAAAACCACAAGAAAAAAACTTTTTATCTGTGGAGAGATGTGAAATAAAATACATTGACTTTGCCATAGAGGATGCACAATAAATGTTTTGGAAAACTACTAAAATTTGTTTTTTTGGAACTTTAAGTGTGGTACACCAAATTAGAATAACATCAATTAGAAAAAGTGTACCAACCTTTACACATTATCAACTTCCACTGGGAACATCAAACAAGGTCCATTTATACACAACAGATCCGCACATTGACTGATCTGATTCAAATCATGTTGTTCAAAGTCTTCAACACCTTTTTCTTTTTAGCAGGAAAAAAGGTTCTACAAGTGACATCTCCCCTTGAGATAATACTCTATCTCAGTTTGTCTTGGAATCTTGTGCAAAGTGCACAAGAGTAGAATCATCCTTCTCATGGTCTTCATTCTGGATCTTTTCATTTCCCCTTTTTTGCTAATTAAGGGATGCATCCTTTTTTTGATACTGGGTAGATATTTTCACAAAACCATTTCTACAATAGTTTGCTTTATGTCCTGTATTATTGCACTTATAACACACAACATTATGCTCTATAACAAAGTTTTCCCTCTTCGCCTTAGATTTTCACTCATCAATCTTGTGACCATGGTTGTTGTAGGCAAATCAATATCCATGAAATAACACTATATTGTTTCTTTGAGGTAAGAAAGACCTTCTTCCTATGTTGTCATTCCTTCTCTGTTTAACTCTACAATCAACAACCTTATACCCAAAAATATTGCAAGAAAAATAGTAACCTCGAAAGGATTGATTAAATCTATTGAGAGCATGTTGTTTTGTTAAGAACTTTTGAAACCTTTCTACTTCAGTCCAAAACTGGATCCACCTTCTTTCTTTCCATGATGAATATTCTTTGTATCTCTAGATTCATTCTTCTTAGAGTCTTTAGTGCATACTCTCTCTTCTTTTATTTCAATCTTTTCATTTGATTTTGAACTATTTGGACCCGACTTCTCTCCTTTTTCAATTTGTTCCTTTTCTCTTTTTAGGTCATTCCTTAAAGTGGTATTCTCTTCTTCAAGCTTTAAAAATTCAACAGTTTTGTCTTTGAGTTTGATATTCAAGAAATCTTCAGTCATATTTCCTTCTTCAACCTTTATTTTCAAATAAGAGGTCACACCTTTTGCCTCTTTTATTTTTCCTTCTTTTACTTGAATTCTTAGTTTGTTAGATTTTTCTTTTGATTCATATTTCTAATTTAGACCTCTTGCTTCATTCAGGTCTTCCAATGCAAACCAGAGTTTTCCTTCAAATTCAATCCCTCATTCATTTGAATTAAAGTCCCAACCTTCAAGTTCCATAGATTCCAGATCTAGACCAAAGGAAAATATATCTTCATCACTTAAGGATCTTGACTCCTTACATATCTCAACATTATAATTTCTATCATTAATATTGAAATCCATAAAGAGTTTTTCATCATTTGAATCATTCTTCTCATCTTCAGAGGAACCATTGCTTTCTTTGGAATAGAGACCCTTATTGACCTTATCTCTTTTAATATTGTCATTTGATTCTTTATAAGAACATTTGGATGCAAAATGACATATTCTTCCATAATTAAAACATTTAAAATGTAACTTACCTTTTTATTTTCCAATACCTTTCTTTAGTCTTCAACATCATCAAAATATTCATTTTGATCAAGAGCCTCATCTTCAATATTTTTGTTGACTTTGAAAGTATCTTCTTTCTTTAGAACATCTTGACCAAAGTCTCTCATCTCAAAGGCAGTAAGAGTACCAGACGTTTCTTCAACTAAGTACTGATCCAGGTCTTTAGATTCTTCAATGGAAGACACTTTATGACTATAAGACTTTGGGAGATATCTCAAAACCTTCTTCACAATTTCACTTTCCTTCACTTCTCCACCAAGACAATAATGCCAGTAACAACTTCTTGAACCTGGAGCATATAGCTTGCAATGTCTTCATCATCTATCATCCACAAAGTCTCAAATCTACTCTTGAAGATCTACATCTTTGCTTGCTTCACTTTAGAATATCCTTCATAAATACTATTGAGCTTCTCCCAAGCATCTTTGGTAGAACTGCAATTCATCACCTTCAACAATTCTGAAAAAGCTAATCCACATAAAATACCATTCTTGACTTTAGCATTACATTCATATAATCTTATTTTAGTACTTGATGTGTAATAGGAGTGGTAGGGGCAACATAACCACTTTTGATTGATTTTAAAACACCAAAACCAAGAGAGTTTAGGTGGCCTTCCATTCTCATTTTTCTAATAGGATTAATTAGTCCCATCAAACCTAGGACCCTTGTATGAACCATCATGTGCCATCTTGGATCTTTTCCTCAAGTTGCTAGGCTTCTACAGAGGAACTTGGATTTGATACCAATTGTTGAACTCTTCTGGAGATTGAGAGGGGGTGAATTAATCTACATAAAACTTAACCCCTTTGAGAACTTGAAACTTTCAGCACAACTCAAACTCCTTTAGCAAATAAAGATGGAACTTTAAGTAGAGTAATAACATAAAAGAATATTTATAGCAATTTGAATCTTTAACACCTTCATCAAACTTTTCCAATGAAACATATAGTAGTAATCAAATCAACAACAAAGATAAAGAGATAGAGAAGACACACGTGCGCAAGGAGACACCAGATTTACATGGAAAGCCCAATGATGGAAAAACCACAGTGAGAGTTAATTCAAAATATAAGGCTTGCTACCAAAAGATTTACAAGAAGGATCACTACCTTAGAGTAAGATACAAAAAGGACTTGCAGTGCTGAAGTACCAACCAAATCTAGGAGCAAGACATAGAGGACTTGATGAGATTCAGTATCTCAGAGCAGGATGCAAAAGATTTATAAGAGAATTACAATGATTGTCAACACAACTTTGTTGACTAAGGCGTCCAAGCTCAATTTATCTTTCCTTTCACAATATTTAGCACTATCTCTATTGGATATTCAATACAACTCACACACACACTTCTTGCACTTGTACACTTCTCCATTATGTTGCATCTGAAATGATCTTGCATTTATATCCACTGTAACACTTTAATTCTTTAATTAGGTCAGCCAAGAAGAGAATAAACAATGAATTCAACCGGTCGGCCACCAAAGCATAATGTGGTCCTATCCTGAGGATAGAGATGACCAAAAACAATCTTAACACTTCTTCAATGTGATCCAAAATAATTTACACATAGGTGCATATCAACCTAAGTTGGCATCAAGGAAACGTGTGGATGAGACATTGAAGCACATAACTAGTTGACCCATAAACAATCTTTCAAATGAATTTAATTGATGTGATCCTTAAAAAATATAGGTTAGGACCCAAATCTATCATGACACATCTTTCATTGTTGGCGCAATCCCCCAAGCACACCACCTAAGCAAAGGAATAAGCCCTGTCAGCCAAATATCTACAAATAACCCAAAAAACCAACTCAAGACATAATACGACACCAAAGTGGCCAATTAGCAACATGCAGATCACATAGGGATGTTCCTTGAACATCCAACATCACTTCCATACACTTCTTTCATATGGTTATGCCATTAACAACTACCACAGACCAAACAGGTACAAAAAACTCTATTTATGAAACAAAAAATACAACCGAATGATGTAACATTTGTAAAATAGCTTGCAGACCACTTCAGCATATGAGATTGAAATTGATACATTATATATATGTTTTGAGCACATTCATCAAGTTGCAAGAGCATAAACCTCAATGTGGAGAAATGTGGAGCATTTCCAAGACCAATCCAGACAACTAGCAACACTGCCAACCTTATGCAATTCATAGGAACCTCCTCAGAAACACAAGTGAACTAAAAAGATAGGAGTGCAACATACACGGAGCACTAAAATTGAATACCAAACTGCAAGACTAGAATTGCAATAGTGGAGGAATATGGAGCATTCTCTCAGACAGACTTCAATGCAGCTTCTTGAACCAGAAACATTTGAGCAACTTGCAGAAACCATAACTTCCTTTTAGCAACACATATATTATTAGGAACATTAGGAGAGAGCATGAGACATACTATAGACCTTCAAAAAAATCTCTCCAACATTAGTGATGCTTCTAATCATCATTTGAATATATTATTATGAAAACAACTTTGCTGACAGTAATAATGCATTATGTGAACAACAACAATAATACTTCTTTGATAAGGCATGACATATAACCATGAACTTCTTCAAATATTTTGTTCTTTGATAAAGCATGACATCCAATCATGAACTTCTTCAATTCTTCTTTGATAAAGCATGACATCCAATCATGAACTTCTTCAATTCTTCTTTGACAACAAAATGGAACCTTTTACCTTGTCTCAAATCGATCCTTTGGTTGGCCCTTCGATCTTTGGTGTTGTATGCTCCTTGGATGGCAAGGGATGCAAATGTGGATTGTAAGATGGATGGAAAATGGGTGAAAGTGGATGAAAGTATGAAAAATGGCTAAGTATGGCTTAAGGAAATTTTTTCCAAGAGTTTGGCTAGCATGAATGATCTCTCCTAAAATGAAAGAAAAGAGGGGGTATTTATAGAGAATTTGGAATTCTCTAAGAAAATGGATGGTCAAGATTGAGCCACCAAGATCATGATGTAGGGCTAAGGTGAGTTGAGAACTCACAAGCCCTCACATCTTGACATGTGGCATGTGAAGTGGCTTAAAAGAGGTGATGTGTACATGAGGTGGAAGGGTAGTACATGACATGAAGGTGGTACATAGTACCTTGGGATTGAACAAGATCTCCTCATAAAGGAGGTCCTTGTCCCCATGTGGGTGAGAGGACATGTGGGGAATTAAAAATTCCTCAAATATCCTCATGGGGATGAGAGAAGGAATTTTAAATTTCAAGGAATGCATTGGGGGATTAAATGTGAATTAAAAATTCACATAGGGATATGAGTGCCTTCTTAAAAAAGAGAAAGCCTTTAAGTAGGTTGACTTAGGACACATTCCATAAATGATACGGGGATTAGGTTGACCTAATTAGGTGATTAAGGTTGTGCAAATACTTGATTAGAATAATTAATGATACATTAGAAGAGGGTTAGATTTCACATGTGACTTGATGTGACAAGTCAAAGATCACATGGAGAAGAGTAAAAGGAATTTAATATTCCTTGGAAGGATAAAATGAATTAAAAATTCCTTGAGAGGTTGATTAAGCTAGTTAATGAAGGATTAGAGGAGGGTTAGGTGGCTAAGAGATATTAGAGGCCAACTTGCAAAAGTTGGAGGATGTGACACATCCTAATCAAGGATTAGGCATGTGCACATCCCTAATGATGAGATTAGGAGAATAATTAGGATTAGATAAGAATGATGGAGGATGTGACATGTGAGAATTAAATAAATGCTATATTTATTTAATTCATTTGATGAGAAATGAGTGATTAAATAAATAAGGATTTATTTAATAATTAAATAAATGGTATTTATTTAATAATTAAATAAATAAGGTATTTATTTAATAATTAAATACCTTAGGGATTTGACAGAATTAAGGACACTAATTAACTAATAGTGATATTAATTAATTAATGCAAATAAGGGAATGCTTAGATGAAAGGGGATAAATTTGGATAAATTAAGTGTCCAAATTTAGGTGTCTACATAATCATTCAATTATCATCTTGTTATTAATTAATAAAACCACTATTCATCCAACCTTTTTCCTAGCATTAGTAATCTTACCACCCTTTCTTCTATAATTCAACCTTAGATAATCATTTACACTTACCTAATAATCAATAATCAAGTCATTATGTACTAAAGTCCCTAAGGTGGTACATGTGTCATTCAGCATGTACATTTGGAGTACTTGGGAGCATGGGGCAAGATCTTCTCTTCCTTCCACAAAGTTATTTTTTGATCCGCATCATCCACTTCCTCCAAGTAAAATACCCACCCTTAATTCTCCTTGAATCTTGTGAACCCCTTTGACCACCACTCCAAACATTCCACTTCAAGGTTTCTCATACCTCTAAGCATCTCAAGCAATGATAACCCTTGATCTCTCTAATCCATCTTGACTCTTCATTAATCCTCTCAAATTATATCTATAAATTGAGGTCTTCACAAGCCATTTGACCATAAATCTTGAATGTAATGTTATATGTTGGAATTAGTTAACATCCTACTCTATATAGCATCAATGCTTGGGAACAACCACTATGTTTTTAGTGTGTAAAAGAGACTTTAGTGAGGGTATTTTATAAATTTTTCATTATGTTTTGGTTTTCTTTTTTCTTAGCTTAATTTTTGGATATTTGTGGGTTGAATTAGTTAATGTAGTGTTTTAATTGGTTCTTATGTATGCTTATAATTATATGTACACATATTTGTCATGCTCAGTGGGACATGTGTCCCCTTCTACTAATTTTTTCCTTATTTTTTTTAGCTATTTTATGGTCACAAGTTATAATTCAACATATTTGACTTGTGATTCAATGCATCCATCACATATTAATGGTTCCACTCTCTACTCAATAAAAAGTGTTTCTCAGTGATTTTCCTTAATCTAACTCTCAATTTTTTGTTAGGAAATCACTTTCCCAAGCCATTATGTTGTCTAATTAACTCTTTATCTATGTTTTTGCAAGACTAACATGATTTTTTGTAAGTTTAAGTGATTTCTTTCAACCCCAACACACATTGGTGTTCTTGCTTTTTGTTTTAGCATATCTATCATAGATTGACATTTCAACTCATAATACATTTAAACACATTTTTTTTAGTGAATCTTAATTCATTTAACTCTTAATTTTTTAGTAGAGATCAATTTTATAGGGGTCATACTATCAATTTTTTACATATGTTTGATGTGTGAAAAGTAAACTTAAATCAAAATTTCATTTGATATTGGATGTACGTTATATAGAATATAAAGCATTTGGTGGCCCTTCTTTGTGTTTCAATGTTTTTGCACGTGTTTCAACATTTACATGATAAGGTAAAAGTTGATTATCTTTTGGTGCATTCACGGCTTATTCCAATATTTCCACTTTGGTTCTCAAGTTTTTAGTTTTGATTTTTTTTTTTTTGACTAACCCATTAATCTAATTTATCTTTCTTGTTTATATTATCCAATTTTTATATTCTAGCCTAAAATATGGCTCCAAGGTCATCTATAATAAATAATAGCATTTTTTGTAGCTATGTTTTCCATTTAGGAAACGCCTTCTTTTCACTAATCTACAAAAAAAACATTTTTTTAGGGAATGAATCATTGTGTGTTTTATTTATGATCATTTATACACTTAACACTCTCTCATTTGACCCTCAATTGATCTTGAATACTAAAAAAATAGATTTGATCATTCTTTATTATTTTAATCCTAAGGCCTTAGCATATGTATGCTCTTCTCTCACGTTGAAAGGAAAACTTGAGAATAAAAATCACATGATTTTTCTTTTCCTTTAGGGGGCCTACCTAGGGATTTCATCACCCTATGGGATGACCTCAAATCAATCATTTTGACAAAGTATAAATAGAAGGGGGTGGATTGAAATATGATCTTCTTGGAAGTGAGAATTTGTCATTTGGGTTAAGCCCCCAAGAACTTTATACCTTGGGAAAGTGGAGAAGAGTGGGTTACCCTCTCCTCCTAGTTATTTGATTTATTTTCCTTTCATTTTGATGGATCATGCCTCAGATAATCTCATAGTATATCAAGGATAGTACCTTAAAAATTTTGTTTAAACCTAGCTAGGACCATTGGCCATCTTTTCTTGTAGTGCATAAATAAGTAGTTAGCCCTCGATAAGTTACATTATACACATCGAAAGTGATGCTAGAAGGCCATGGGCATGCATTTTTAGTCCTCCCATGTGCTAGGTTATGAGTGAGGCTTTTTTCCCCATAACCTAAGGTCCCTTACAAGGGTCAAGGCTACCCACTCCTCAATGGTGGTATAATTTTTGGCCTACAAGGATTGACACACGTACCTACCTAACCAATATAAGTTGTTAATGTTCTTGAGTGTCTTCATGTTAAACCCAATGAATACTTTATAATCCCAAAATCCTAAAGTCCAAAATTTATGTAAATTTGTGCCTTTATTGATATAAATTTATCTTAAAACATTAATATTACCTTTTTCCAACATTTTTATCCCAAATAAGTGCATTTAAAATAAAATTTTATATTTTTGGATATAAAGTTGATCATTGCAAGCTTATCCCAAAGCACTAACTCTATAAAATTGTATATGAACCTTAATTCAATATCTTTAAAATATTTCATTGCATGTGATTTGTATAGATAATTACCACTAAAACCATGTTTCAACACATCCATGATATCCTTTAGCACATGTGTATCTATTTTTTCATATTTTCTTGGACACCTAAAAACATCCTTAATGTTGAACAAAACTATTGTTCAAATCCTTCATTAATACTAAACATTCAAGATTTGTAATCATCCATCCATTATTCATACCAAACTCTATTAAAACACCCCACATCCATCATTTACATGAAATTTTTACACCTTTATCATGTATAGTCATTATCCAACATCACCTACCTGAGACCAAAATAATACTTTCATTTTAAACCAAATAAAACATTTTTTGACCCATCACTTTAATCACATTTCCTAATCCATTCCGTAATCATTTTTCAAAATTAAAACTTCCATCCCTCAACTTAATCAAATCCAACATCCATTTACCACCTAATCACATCTTATACTTAAACCAAGATCTTAACCTTACATCATCATTGAATCAACACTATTGAAAACTTAATCTATCTCAATTTAGTGATTTTAACTAAGTTATATGTCTTTATTCAAAGCTATATAGATTAATACAACACTTCCACACTTGGTAACTTAAATTATCCTAAGTAGAAATATAAATTAATCAACAAGAATGAAAAGATCTTAATTTTATTTTAGGAGTAAAACCCTCCACCCAGCCATTTAAATCAAAATAAAACCATCATCCTTTGGTCAAATGTCCCTCTCTTAATACATTCAAATCTTTTTGCACTTACATACATTCACTTTACACAATTATTTCATCCCCATTACACAATCACAAGCACACAAACAAATGGATTAATGAGGTAAGAACCCTTTCAAATAAAAACTACCTGCCACTTCAGACTTAGTCCTATCCTCACCCCATGGATCTATGAAAAGTAATCTCATTGGATTTTTGAACTAGTTCAAGCATGATGACCGTGTTAGCAAAACTATGGCTAATCTCCAAAGATAAGTTCTTTGAGGACCTTTTAGATGAAGGAGCTAATCTCCCATATCATTATAATATCAAAAAACACACTAACATCCTTTATAGTAGACCCCCATCACCCATATTTGACAATCCATGGAGTCAACTACCATCGTCATCCAATCAAATTCATTCCACTTACCAAATCAATCAAAAAATTGGTGATATCATGCATCCTCCATCATTTCATTATTATACTTTTTCATTGCAAAAATAATCATTTCAACCTCCAAATTAGCCACCTTTTCCAAATCAAATATCTAATAAATATGTTCCTAAGTTGTCTTTTGTATCATTTTCAAGTGTAATTAGCATTATTAAAAAACTTCCACATATTTTATTCCTTAATGAACAACTCACATCCAATCCACTCCACCTTTAGTCACTTTCTCTCAATCTACCTCACATTATCAACCTAAATCCCAACCTCAACCTCAAATGAGCTATCCAATGACATCATATACAATATCAAATACATCCACACTAATCACAAAAACATCATACCGACTATCTAATTTCTCACATAAATACATATCCTCTCACCTCATATTAATCCATAGTACCATAAGGTCATCTATAATAAATGGCATCACAAGTCCCCCCTCAAGCATTTCAAATTTCACAAAAACCACCTCTTACATTAATTTAGTCCCATCAAACCCCACTCTTGGTATCCCATTTGACAAAAAAATCAAGAAATAAAGCAAACTCCTAAGGGTCTACAAAATGGAATGCAAATTAATAATATAATTTTGAATACTTATGTCCCCGTCCTTTCAATATAAATTAACAACAATAAAGCATCATGTTGTAGGCAAGAGGTCACGAGGTCTAGTCTCCCCACCCTCCCGGTGGTACTAGAGGGCATGTTATGCCAGCATCATCGGTCATATGAAAAATTTTACCAAGCGCACTGCAGTTTATAAGGGGCGGCTACCTGATTCTGATTCTTGCAGTCTATATATATATATATATATTAACAATAATACATTTCCCTCAAAATTTTGAGATACCTAAATTTGACAAACATAAATGGAAGGGAGACCCCCAAGACCATGTAAAATACATTTTCATGGTATGCCAAATTATTTCATATCACAACCAATTCCTTCTTCATATTTTTATTTGAAGCTTGTGTGGGAAAACCTTTGAGTGGTTCATGTATCTTCCCCATGGATTCATCTCTTCCTTTGCTAACCTATATTAGAAGTTCATTACACACATCTATAATTTTAAGAATGAACTCATGATTTTAAACCTTCACAATGCTAAACAACATAATGGTGAAATCTTCACTACTTATCTACAAAGGTGGAGGGTTCTTACTATTCATTTTCCTTGGTCCATACCTGGAAAGAAACTCATCATAATATTTTTCTAAAATCTTAACCAAGAGATGGCATTTCACCTTTAAGTACATTGAGTCTCAAAATTTTATGAGATTATTGAAAAGGGAGCCACCTTTAAAAAATCCCTTATTGTTAAAGCTTTAGTCAAGGTTTACAAAGAAAAAATGACAAACCATGATTTTGGGTCAAAAAAAAATGTCATTAGTGATGGGTTCATTGATGCCAAACATGTGCAAACCATGAAACATCAAACAATAAAAAAACTACATAAATCTCCCAACATAATCCTAAATTTAAATACACCTCCTTGGGGGAACCCATGGAGGTTGAATTTCAAAAAAATGTCAAAGAAAATATGGTTACCTTTCCCATGACCAAACCATTTGATGATTCCAAACCAAAAACCACGTGGTAAAAGAAGAATGATTACTATGAGTACCATTAAATTAAATGGCACTCAATGAGTAAATGCATGAAGCTAAAAAATTACTTTCAATATCTTATTAATCAAAGGGAACTCATCCTCATCATCAAATGATCTATTGGGAATATACCAAGATCCTCTTCCTAAGCATGGTCATTATCCCTCATCCAAACCAATAAAATCCAACCAAAACAAATCTCAAAATAAATTCACTAATAATTTCCACTACAATAAGACCCCTCATAACTATGAAAAAATTATGGGGAATATTGAATATGACTTTTCATAAGTTGCTACCATCAAAATTAAAGAAAATATCCTAATTGCATTTTCACCACAAGGCATGGTAGAGTCATCATGTGAGGACCTCCATCATAAATAATCTTTGCAAGCTCCATGATACAAACTCTTACAATATCTTAGCAATACTCTAGCACAAATATATATCCTAGAGCTTCTTAAAATGTTTCCCATCCATAAAAACATATTAGATTGAGCCCTACATGAATCTAATTTCCCTACTGATATTGACCCTAAACAATTCCAAGCCCTTGTGGGACACCTTTCATCCATGTATCAACTCATGTTTAGTCAAGAAAATATGTCTCCCATCAATCCTACCATAATAAATCCCTCCAAATTGAAGTCCTTATCACTAACCATAAGGTGAAATGTGTCCTTTTGGATAATGGATCCACCTTAAATCTATCCACATTGAAATTCATAAAACAACTAGGATATTCTATGACAAATTTGGAGCCTCAAATTATCACTATTCAAGCCTATAACAACACAAAATGTGAGTTTTAAGGCATTATCTATCTTCTAAGGAATTGTTTATCTTTTTATCTAGGTGGGTCCTATCTTACAATACACCACACTATCACATTATTGATCTTGATTTTCCATATAACCTCCTCCTTGACTGCCCATGGCTTTGTTGGGACTCAAATATGTAATGTCAAAATTTGTGTTGAGTCCTTTCATTTTTGTTTCTTAGTCATGTTTGATCCATTGCTTATAACCGATCTGAGATATCCTAATTAGGTACCCTAGATGTCAAAATAAGAAAAAACCCATGAAAATACTAACTCTAGGCCATTTCAATATCTTCCTTAGTATTTTGTTTATTTTTCATTCTTTAAATATTTTATGGAAGTCCATACCTACATACCTTCCCTATTGATCCCCACAATCCACTCATTTTATTTAAAAAAAATTCTAAGTGTTGTTTTGGTGTTCTAGTGTTTCATGTCCATTTATCTCTATTGGACTTGTCATTCTTGACAAGCCTTCCTTGAAAATCCATATTCTTCATCTAAATACCTTCACAAGTTTTCAAGTATTGTACTTCCCATACCTCAATACCATTCCTAACATGTAGTACGAGTCCTTCCCAATCCTTGAAGCCTAAAAGCCCATATCCTTGAAGCCTAAAAGCCCATATAAAATCTAAGTTCTTTGTATCAGTATCAAACTTTCAAACTTCCTTTCCATCCATCTTTTTTGGTACCCATTTTTTCATAACCCCAATCCTAAAACTCTAATCCCTAGCATCCCAAAATTTTCTAAGTCCTTCAGAGTCAGATTTTGAGCCATTCCTTATTTGAGTATCCCTTCCCTCCAAACCTCGAAAACCCAAAAAATTATCACTCCTTTATTAAATTAGAGTCAATATTTCAGCCTCCCCTAAACTTGATACCAAGTTAAGCCATGTCCTAGACCCCAATCCTAACATATTGACACCTTATTCCTATCAAAGTTCCCTTGTCGACCTTCCCACTTTTAACATCCTCTCTAGCACAACTTCTCAATCATCCTCGATCCCTTGATTCCTCGATGGTCTAATCCTTGGCATGTGCTATGAGTTTCCTCCAACCATCAACAATGTGAAACTCCCACCATTTTTTACTACAAACCCCACCTACCTTCCTGCATGACCTAAAGCTTCATCAATGACGATTTTTTCCCATAACTACCATATTTAATCTAATGGCACCAAAAAAATAATTTTATACATAGGTTGGCATGGATTCAAAGGAGAAAATTAGTGCTAATACCATACCATAGTTGTTGTTGCACAACCTAATGATTGATTCATCAACTCTAGACTATTATTTTAACATATTTTTTGAATGATTTCCTCATCTTTGCACAAAATTCCACATGTCATTAATGTTAAGAGGTATGGTGAATCAATAGAGAGGTAATTTCTTATGGTTCTAGATGTTTTTGGGTCATAAAGGGGAAATTATAGTATGCAATATTTATCACAATGGTGGCCAGAGCATGGGAAATCACTACAAAATTAAATCCATGTGTAATGTCCTTTACTATGTGATTTCCCAAGTGGCCAATCTATATATGTAAGTTCTTCCTTCATTCAAAGTGTTGGTTCTTTGGATTTTTATTGGCCATAGTGTAGAATAGTCTAGGGTTTCAATATTTGATATCTTATCCACCATTAGAGTTGCTCTCTAAGTTACAAAGAGCTAGTTACTATATTAGATGTATGTAAAAAATTATCTCCTTGGTTGGTCATTGATATTTTTAATTATTTGTGGAGTAAGAGGTGTGATAGACTCTCTCTTCAGATTGTAAACTTTATTTTAACACATTTGTTGGTGTAGCTATAATAGGTATTTAAAAATGTCACAAAATTCAAATCTATTTAAATAATTAGTATATAATGGTATCTTACTTGTTGTAGATGAATATTAGTGAATTTAGAGAAGGATTATTAAGCATAAGCGTTTATTCTACATCATACCTTTGTTGTTATTTATAGTTATTTGCTTTCCTAGTTGGATAAAACTCTGTTACCTAACAAGGAATCGATCAGTAGGAATATTAACCTTCCACACCTATTAAAAATCATCAAAATAATTCGCTAGTAGTATAGAAAGTAGAAGTAGATTGATATATTATTTTTTATAATTTATTATTATAACCAGGGATAAATCTTAACTGAAATGAAATTTTGCATTATCAATGAATATTCACAACATGTCTATGGTTTCCTAATGTTAATAGAGTCTAAAAAGAAATTATCTCAAGGAATTATATTATTTTTATCATCTTAAGATACATGTGAAAAGTGTTTTAATTATTTATAAAGAGGTTATTAAAGCTAGTTAAACCTAATTAGTTATAATTAACAAGGTTAAGTTTGTATTTGGGTATGGCTATTGTGGGATACATCTATGTTCATTTTTTAAACTAAGTGCCTATTCAAATGTATCTCTAGGAATACCCTCTTGGGTTTAAGTTAGGACCAAAGAGTAAGAGATATTTTCCACTCTCATATGTTAGTTTTTAACCATATCAAGTTTCTTGATGATCCTCTATTCACCTTCTTGAAGAAAAATTCCTAGCCTTGAAGCTTGAAATAAGCTCTAGGATTTAGGAAAGTTATTTTGGGACTTAAAATTTTTGGTGTCATTGTTGGAGATATTTTAATCAAAAAGTTATTGTGAAGGTCATTTTTGTAATTGTGTGTGTGGATATTCCTAATTTAAACCTCCTCTAGAGTGAGGAATGGTGATTGTGTTATGAATTCTATCCCAATAACATTAAGAAGACCTAAAAGAAGATAAAAAATGGATAGAATGTAAATCAACGTGCATAAGAAGGGAGCTCAACCCATGCAATAAATTAGTGTACTATATGGAAAATAAAATATGGAAGTGGCTCTTCTAGACAAAATGACAAAGAGATAGTAGGTACCTTAGGCAGAGGAAATGTCGTTATCAATTTAATAGATCGATATTAGTACACTTCTGATGACTCCACTAACCAATTTCTCAGAAGAAAAAAAAAGAGTGTGGATGAATATAATACGAGAAGAAACAAGTTGATGATTGGTAGAATAGGTAGAGGTCAGCCTAGAGATGTAAATGTAAAAACATATGGGATGCTTGATCAAGGTATAAAAGCACATCAGATCGTCCAGCGGAAAATTTAACCTATAGGTTCTCACATATCTCAATATGATCAAACATTCCACAATGTAGATCATAAAATACATAATGATGTCAATGAAAGGAGGAAAAGGATTTTCGATGAAGATAAATTTTATTTGGTTGATTGAGACAAAAGCAATGATAAGTTGAAGCACAACTAGAATTTTAACACACGTAGTTTTCTATAAATAACCAATTGCTATAACAAAATCTACATGCTCAAATGCATAGATCTTAAATAATAATAGAAATATTCTTTAACAATAGAATATAAATCATAATGTACCAAATGTGTACAACATAACTAACATATTC
>VDFB02322507.1:52506-100729 GCA_007258455.2 Sequoia sempervirens
ATCTTATTCTCAAGGATATAGGTCTTGAGAGAGTGTTATTTTTTAGGGATATTCAGGCCTCTCATATTCCAAGAGAGGAAATTTATTTATGGTGTTTGGTAGAGATTGAATCGAAGGTCTTCTACCTTCCACAAGTAATCTCTATTTTTACTTCCTTCTATCTCGTTTGATGTTGGGAGGGCCTACCTGCTTTTGAATCCACTCCCACATCAAATTTTTTCTTCTTGGTTTTCTTTTTTGGTGTTGAACAACCATCATCAATCTAGGAGACACTAGGGCTAGCTCCCAATGAGAGCACAAGTCCTTCAAGTGATGAACCACAACAAATGAGGAGTAAAAGTGTTGAATAGGAAGGTTAGAAAGAGGCATCTTGGGAGGGGGTGGAGGGTTGGGATTGGGTATCTCATCATTCAAAAGGACATTCTGGGTGTCAGGAGCCTGGCCAATAGTAACATGAGTGGGGTTGGGGACCTCTCCTTCCTCAAGACTGTGAGGCACAGAGGGTCGAGCAACTACATCAAGAGGGGGAACTAGCTACAAAGTGGGGAAAACTTCCACCTCAAGAGCATTTTGAAGGGGCTGCTTAGCAAAGGACTTCATAATATTAAGGAGATCCTCAGTAAAAGGATAGTCAACCCCCTCATCCAAATGTGGAGCAATAGGGTCTTTAAGTTTAGAGATATGTTTTTTAGGGGCTTTGCAATTTGTAAAGAGATGACTAGATCTTGAGAAGTTTTGACAAAAAATAGTATAATTCTCATACTAAATGGGTTGGAACCATTTTCCCAACTTTGATTAGAGGGTAATAAAGTTAGGAAGAGTTTTATTAATGCCAACATTAACACAAAAGTGGGAAAAAACTAACCTGTACTTGGCCTTTGTAACCTCATCAATAGTGACATAGTGGAAAAAAAAGTTGCCAATCCATTTGAAAATTTCTTCATCCCAAAACTCAAGCAAGAGACCTGGTTGACGGATCCAAACTGGAATTGTTTTATTTAAATCTGCAACTAGGTCAAAACTCAACTTCCAACAACATAGGGACAAGTTATGTTTACCATAGAACCAAGGTCCCTGAGTAAGGACCACAATGAGATCTTCATTAGAAGTGAATTTGAAAAGGAAGAGGCCACCAAGCATAGCACTTGTGGAGACACTTCCCTTAAGCTTCCAATTTATGGACGTTTATTGGAAAACCATGTCAATGTTGGGGTGAAAATAAAAACATTCCCACCAGAGAGTTATTCATTGAGGAGAGGATTCTATCCACAACCAAGTCAAGGAGCTTGATAAAGGTTCCTCCTTTTAGGATACACTCTAAAATTAATATTAATTTTAATTAATTAAATACTTAAGATGACTATTATGGACCATGGCTATTTTTATTTGATTTTGGCATTGTTCATTTTCTAAATCTCCTCCCAAGCTAAAACATATTCTTCTAAATTTCAATTAAATAAAACAAATTTCCATAAGCTTGTTTTATTTAATTAATCTTCACTAATCTCGATTAGGAATTTGAGCACATGTCTACAAATTTTTGTGCCACCTCACCAAGGTCACATGAAATTAAATAATTCTAATTTTTAATTAGAATTATCTTCAAACAATTTTTAAAAAGCACATGGCTTATTCCTCACACACTTCCACCAATTTTCAAGCACATGGTATTTTCTTCCCACACTTGAGTTTTTCATCCAAATGGCATGTTGCCCATTGGTCAAGAGATTCTTCCATCCAAATGGCATGTTGTCTTTGGTCAAGGGGACAACATCTTGATTCTCTCCATATCCACCATCCATTCTTGTTCGAATATGGACCGTCGATTATTGCCACCTCACCAGATGCTTGGAAAAGGCTATAAATACACCCCTTTGGCATTGTATTTTGCATCTTCTTTTGAATTGAGTTATCATGCACAAATATCGTTTGAGCTTGGGAGCATTATGGAGTCTTATAGTTACATCTTATATCATGTTTTGCATCATAGTTAAATCTTAGATTTATGTCATCCTTTGCATCATAGTTGCATTTTAGATTAGCATTTTCATAGTTAGCATTTGAGCATATGGAGTATCATCCTAGTTTTCCATAGTTTGCATTTGAGCATATGTAGAATCATATAGATCACTACCATAGTATCCACCACCATTTTTCCATTCATCTTAATCATTGTCATCCATTCATCATAGTATCCATCATCATTTTTATCATATAGTTTCATGTAGAAATTTAATTGTCTTGCATGTTGAATACTAATCCTGTTTCTTAAGTGTCATTCTAATAGCCTTTGTGCACATAGAAATTTGAGGGCCAAAGGGTTAAATGAATCTTTAAGAATAGAGGACAATGAGATGTTATTAAAAGATTTGTTAAATGGAAATTTATAGTAGCTTCTTTGCTTTGAATCTTTAATATAAATCGTTTCATTAAGGTTTGTGTTGATACTAACTTTCCACATTTCACACACACACACCCTCATTCAACTCCAAGTATTTAGGGGCATCCTTGGCACCACTAGTGTCCAACGACTCACCAAGGAGGATACCTTTCCAACCATCAATTTTCAAGAAACAAGGAGAGGAAGCGACTACACCCACAATATCAATGGATGCTACAAAACCATTAAAAAAGATTACCTCCTGACTAGTCACCAAGGGGACAATAGGGATAGCATATATAGTAATATCCTAAAAAGTAGAGAAATTCCATCAAGGTGAATCTTGGGAGCCCCTGGAAAAAGAAAGAGGATCAAGAGACACATGATCTGAGCCCTCATAAGCAAGCGCCACGTGCAAAGGAAATTCAAGCTTACAAGAGAAGGAAAGTTGTTATAATTTTTCTAAGCGTATGTTGTTGCCATCAATATTCAAAGAAATATGATGGAATTTGGAAAACATATCAAGAGAGTTGATATCAAGATGGATTTAATTTAGAAGAGCACTCAAACTATGCCCATGAATGTCAAACAAAAACTTGACAAACTGATGGGTAATATGAAATATTTGTCATACAAGGTTTCTAGGAATGACAAGGAATCCCCCCTCCCAATATTGCAACCCATTTCAATATAGGTCTATATTAAAATAATAGGTCCTATTTAGATATGATTGGTCCAAAAGACCATAATATCCTAATAGATAGAATGACTTGGGTTTAAGACATTTCAAATAGAAAAGTGGGGTAGCTCTCAATCCTTTGAGAAGAGATAATATACATATTTATGACTCTTCTCTATGGTGTGAAATTTGTTACCTTCCCCATGATCCAACAAGGTATGTAGTTGTTATGAGAGAGCATAAAGATGATGGATTTCCTTGGGAAGATGAGAATGTAGGATAGTATGATGAAGATGTTGACATGTCAGATGTATTTTATTATTATTTTAGTGATGAAGTGAATGTTATGATCATGAAGATATTGAGAAAATATTCCAAAATGATTGTATTCTTGATTCAAAGAAATATAAAGTGTCATTTCATGATTTTAAACATCTCAAAGATATGGTGAGACAAAAATATAAAAGGAGGACATGATCATCTAAAGATAATAAAATACTAGTTGAGGTTGTATCCATACATACAATAAATGGTTACCAACTAAGAAGAAAGTAATATCTTGTTGCCATGATAAAATGAACTTGATTTAGGGAAAGAATGGCATACTATAGAGAAGAATATCAAGAATGATGGTCCCAAAGAGATGACGAGAAAAAGGGGGAAGATCTAATACAACCACCATCAAACAATAGAAGGTTTATCCCTAAAGGCAACAAAATTGAGATACTTGCTAGTGTAAAGAATGATTCAAAAGGAAAATACACCATCATGAACCAACAACAAATTCCATCCAAAATAATCGATGGAGTTGCAGACAAAGGAAAAAATAAAGACATCAAAGGTAATTACCCTATACCCTATGGTTTTCTAATGCATTTTATTCCTCAAGCTAGTGATATAACTATCCCACAAGATACACCATTACCTTTGTACAACCTTGTAGATATGATGCAGGTGCTAAGTCAAATTAGAATAACTATACCTATCAGTGAATTGTGTAGGATCCCTAAACATAGGCAAAGGATTTTATCATTATTTTTAGTCATAACGGTATAAACCCTAGTTATATTGATGTTCCCAAAGAGAAAGAAGAAACCATAGAAGTATATTTAGGGAAATGTCTATCAAATTTAATAATTCTACTATTAGTCCCTACTATACCATATTATTGATAAATCATTTCCTTATCCACATACTATATGTTATATTTAGATACCTCATGCAATGTAATGTCCCTCAAAGTCATGAATGATTTAGGTATAAAAGTGTCCAAAATTTATGATTTTTTCACCATGGATTCTCGAGAGGTTAATTTGGTGGGGGTTTTCAATAATATAGAAGTTTAATTGGATGCATACCTTAAGAATTATTTTATAATGGACATAATCATTATGGATTGTCTAGCCAAGTTGGGTATGCTTCTCTATATAAAATAGTTTGCTTCCATGGGTGGTAGTATATATCTAGATGGATTTATCTTATGCTACTATCCCATTGTAGGGAGAGATTATTAAATTGTATATAGAAATTTAAATACAAGATATAATTGAGGAGATATATAAATACCATATTGGAGTACATTATATAGATACACATCCTAATCAATTTTTCAAGTATTGTGATGAATAATTTATTGATGTCATAGAACCTCTTATTTTATATAGCCCTACTAAAAGTATAAATGATGTGTGGACCATGTCATTTGATGGTGTGTATTCTAGATAAGGTTTTGGGGTAGGAATTTTCCTTGTTTCACCTAATGGTGAAACATTCAATTGTGCTTTAAATTTAAAATTCAATTGTAAACATAATATTTTAGAATATGAAGCACTAATTCTTGGCTTAAATAGTGCACAAAAACATGGCATGATATGCTTCGAGGTCCTAAGAGATTTAGAGCTTATAACTCTACAAATAAAAAATATATATGCAACCAAGGATGATATTTTCAAAAGGTATAGAGATGTTATTTGGTACACCATAGAATTATTTTATGTATTTTTTATAGAATGGATTGATGAAGTAGATAATACAATTGCAAATTCTTTGGTTAATGATGCATCCAGGTTTGACTTGAAATCATCCTCCTCCTGGTACTAATATAGTATTGAGGTTTTAATGAAATGTAGCATGCCTGATAATATTTACAACTAGAAAGTACTTAATGAAGATTTCAATAAATTTATATTTTATTGAGTTGTGTGAGTGAGTTTGATAATTAGTTAATTGATTGGATACCAATGGTAGAGGTGGAGGATGGTAAATAATTTCTATTGGGAAATGAGATAGTACAACTAAACAAGAATAAAATTCCCAAGGGGCTATTAGATCTAGAAAAGATGTTTGATATTGTGGACTATTACAAGAATAAAGGTAATCCAATTGATGAAAAAAAGATGGAGAGTGTAAACCTAGGCATGGACGTTGAACCAAAAATGGTTTACATTGATAAAAGGTTGAAACCAATAGAGAAAATATTATTGATAAAACTACCAAAAACATTCAAAAAAATGATTTGCATGGTCATATGATAAGATAAAGGAATATAGGGAAGACATTTTCCAACATACAACACCTTTGCAACCATATACAAATCCATTTTTTCCAAAAAAGGACTATCAACCCTAGTCTCACCCCCAATGTGCAATGAAAAATAATTTAAAGTTGAAAGAGGGGGTCATTATCAAACTAATCAGACACTTAGAGTAAATTTCAGACCTTGCTCTACTTAGGAAGAAGAATAGAGATATAAGGTTATTTGTTGAATTTAGGAAATTGAATGTTAAATCACTCAAATATGATTATCCTCTTCCTAACCTGGATCATTTAATGCAAAAGGTGATTGGTTTTGAGCTAATATTTATGATGGATGACTTTTCAAGGTATAACCAAGTGGTGGTCAAATATTCTAAGTAACACAAGATAAATTTTACAACTCCTTTGGGGCACATATGTACATGTGAGGATACCATCTAGACTCAAAAATATTGGGTCAACATTTCAAAGAGCCATGGATATATTGCATTTGTAAGTCTAATAGATGAAATAATGGTTGTATTTCGTGATGACTTGACAACCTACTCTAAGGATAGAAAAGACCATTGCAAACACTTGGAGTAAATATTTATAAGATGTTTAGAATATGGGATTTCATTAAATCCCATAAAATATGTGTTTGGTTTTGGAAAATTGTTAGATAACATTGTGTCAAAAGATGGGATAAGAATGGATCCTAATAGAGTTAAGGAAATTGATCAATTCCAAGGCCCAAAATAGTTTAAGGAGTTCAATCCTTCTTTGGGTAATTCAATCTCTTGAGAATATTTGTGCCAAATTTGCTAAGAAAAGTAATCCTATAATTAACATGCTAAAGAAATGGTGGTCAATTGCATGGAATGATGAACTAGCTTATCTTTTGTCAAGATCAAAGAGACTATTAAAGAGGCATCTATTTTGGTAAGCCAAGATTATGCCAAACCTTTTAAAATTTTCTCTTTTACTTCTTTCCATACTATTGCTGTTATGTTGGTACAAAATAATGAAGATGGTTATGAATAGCCTATTGCATTCTTTAGTAAATATTTATAAGGGGTGGAACTTAAATATTCAATGGAAAATCATTCATATGCTCTAGTTAAGGTAGTAAAGATTTACAATCCATACTTGGTGGGTACACAGGTAGTTGCATTTGTTCCACACATAGATATCCTCACTCAAAAGGAAGCTTTTGGGAAAATATACTAATGGATAAACAAAATCCAGGAGTATGATATTGATGTTCAAACAACCAAGTTGATAAGAGGCAAAGGGTTAGCCAAACTTATGGAAAATTCAAATTTAGAGGTAGTAGAGGTAAATGAAAATGGTGATGATCATGAGCTTGATGGTTGTCTCTTAAAGAATGATCCTAAGTACAAGAACATTATATTCTATTTTTTAAATATGAGGTTCCCTACTAAAATGAGTAAGCCCCAACAAATAACTTTAAAATTATATTACCAAAGGTATTTGTTGGTCCATGATTGCTTGATATGGAGAGTCCCAAATAGACTATTGCTCAAGTGTTTGAATCAATAATAGTACATGTAATAATTAATAAATTCCATTAGGGAATCTATGGAGAAAAATTCAAAGCTAACATGACTACGTATAAGGTCCTTAAAGTATAATTTTGGTGGCCTACCCTATTCAAAGATGTAGTAAAGGGAATAAGGAATTGCGATGCCTACTAAAGGTTTGTTGGTAAATTTAATTAAATTGCAAGTGCTCTCCCTCTTTTACCAGTAATTGAAAATGCTCATTTTCAACATTGGGGAGTTGATTTCATGGGTGAGATACTAGAGAAATATAGCAATAGATACAAGTGGATTATAGTAGTGACTAATTAATTCACCAAGTGGGTTGAGGCATTTACAACCCACAATGCTACATCAAAGGTGGTAAGTGATTATTTTCTTAGCAATGTAATAACTAGATTTAGCGTCCTTGCAAGAATCACAGTAGATAATGCTATTTTTTTAAATCACAAGATATTTCAAAATTTTGTAATGAATATGGAATTCGTCTCACTTTCTCACCTCCTTACCATTTCCAAAGCAATGGAAAAGTTGAGTCCAACAACAAAAGTATCATGAAAATAATTAAGAGGACACTAGCCCGTAACAATAAAATATGGGATGATAAACTAAACTATGCAACTTGGGTAGATAGGGTAACCTATAAATTTTCCCTTGTCGTGAGCCCATTTGAAATTGTTGTTGGAATGTATGCAAAGACACTAGTTATTTTAGGACAACCGATGTATCAAATGTTGTTGGACATAGGTGACACGAAGAATGTTGCAATATCTTATAGTCACGAAATTGGTCGAGTTGCAAGAAAAAATAAAAATTACATATGAAAAGAATTTTTCAAATAAGAAAATGATAAAATACTTGATTAAAAAGAGAGCATTACAAAGGAACTTTCAAGTTGGAGACTTGGTCCTTATGTGGAATAAAATATTTCAGGACAAAGGAAAACATGACAAGTTTGGTCCTTTATGGCTAGGTCTATACGAAGTTGCCAAAGTTTATGGAGGCAATGTGTATCACTCAAAGGACTTAACATATAGCTTGATGGAGCTACCTATCCATGATCAATATTTAAAGCATTATTTTATGTGAGAATTACTAAGCATATATTGTACATATTATTTGTCTTGTTTGTATTTTGTTTCCTATATATTATTGTGTATGTGCAATCATGACCCTTGTTTTTCATGATGAAGTATAAGTCAGTCATGGTCCCTATCATTCCTCATTTTTGGTTTTCTCCCAGAGATGAATTCTCATTGTACCTACAATAGATACACATACCCAATCAAAGCTTATTGGGACTCAAATCTACAAAGTAAAAAAAAACCTTGAGTCCCTTCCCTTTTGTGTGTCCGAGTTGTGTTCAAACCTTTAGTTATAATTGATTTGAGATTATCCTAATTTGGTTCCCTAGATGTCAAAAGAAGAAAAAATCCATGAAAATCCTAAGTCTAGTTTGTTTATAGTATCTTCCTCAGTATTTGTTTGTTTTCCATCCTTTCATACTTTTAGGGAAGTCCATACCTACATACCTTCCCTACTAGTCCTGACAACCTGTTTATGTCCTTGTAAAATTTGTCTAAGAGTTATTTTTTGTTGTTTCATAGTTTCACATCTATATGTGCTTGTTAGAATTGTCATCCTTGGCATTTTTTCCTTGATATTACACACTCCCTCTAATTCCCTATGCAATTTTTAAAGTATAATACTTTCCCATACTTAAATACTATTCCTAACATGTCATATGAGTCCTCCTCAATCCTTGAAGCTTGAAAGCCCATAAAAAATATAAGTTCTTTGTTTTCGTATTGGGTTTTTAGACTTCCTCATCCATCCATCCCTTTTGGTACCCATTTCACTACAACCCCACTCTCTAAAATCTAATCCCTTACATCCCAAAATTTTCTAGGTCCTTTATAGCCAAACTTTTGAACATTCCCTATTTGAGTATCCTTTACCATCAAACCCTGCAAGCCTAAAAGTTTATTGCTCCTTATTTAACATCTATTAGAGTCAAATTCTAATCCTTCCCTTAACTTAATACCAAGTTAATCCCTGTCCCAAAACTTGATCCCAACATCATGACACCTTATTCCTAAAGGATTTCCCCTATAACCCTTCCCCTTTTTCACATCCTCTCTAGGAAAACTTCTTCGTCACCCTCGATCTCTTAATTCCCTAATGCTATGATCCTTGGAATGTAGTATAAGTTTCACCCAACCCTTGAAATTATAGAACTCACACCACTATTTATTACAAACCCCACCTACCTTCTTAGATGACCCAAAGCTTCATTAATGACTTGATTTCACCTTAAAACTACTAAATTCAATCTAATGGAATCCAAAAATCATTATATATGTAGGTTGGCACAAGTTCAAGTATAAAATTAGTGCTCATCCAATATCATAGTTATTGTTACATAGCTTGATGATTGATTCAACATCTCCAAGTTGTTGTTTCAATAGATTTTTTGAGCAATTTCCTCATCTTTGCATAAAATTCCATTTGTCATTAATGTTCAAAGGTATGGTGAATCAATAAAGAGGTATTTTCTCATGGTTCTAGATGTTTGTGTTGGTGATTTTTCTAGCAGAACCTAACAATCCTCTAAGAAGTAGCCAACTCCTATGATGAAGACCTATTAGGTTAGTGGCCAACATAATGAGCATAGGATTTTAAAGTTTGCACTCCTTCACTTCAGGCTCTGTGAAACCTAGGAGGGTAATCCTATTTGTGTTTTCGTGCAATATAATCAATTAGCAACACATTTATACACAAATAAATTCCTTTTGTAGCAGATAAAACCAATTTCACTGAAGATTTGGCAGATTTTCAAATGAAGGATTAATTATCTGCTAGGAATTGAGATTAATTCCACTTCTACTACCTTTGGAGATTTTCTATTTGAGTATTGTCTTCTCAGAAGTCTAGAGCCAGAAACACTATTTGTTCATCTTAGGCAAGATTTTCTAACACAATGACCAGTGTCTAATCAATTGGAGCAATGGAGTCAAGCACACAAGAGGATCAATAATTTACAAATTACTCTTTTAAGGGAGAAACATACTATTTTCATATTGCTTTGCATTATGAAAACTTACTGTGCAAGAAACATTCACTTCTTAGTAATCCTAAGCCATTCCCTACAAAGTTTATAACCCTATTCAAGCATTTTAATTAATTCCTTGAATTAAAGCTGAAAATAGAGTAATACATTCAAATGAAATATTTGAAGACAAATGATAATACCATTAGTATTCCTCATTCATAACTCTATAATGAACATACATAGAAGAGTATAGATTTCTTGACTGAGATTTGTTTTGATATTAGTAATTTCTATAAAAATTATTTAAGATCGTTACATACATGACTTCTTATCCAAGACAAACTACTGGTCTACTTTAGAATTCTATTCTAAGTGCCTTTTCTGAACTTAGCTTTTACCTAGAACTCTATTAAGACTCCAGAATCTGACCCCTGTAATAAGCCGTGAAATCCCTTTTATAGAATAAGGGAGCAACAAGCATCAAGATTAATTACATTTACATTTCATTTCATTTGTACTAGAATTTGAGATATTCCTAGTTAATTTGTTACATGCAATCATTTTAAGAAAATGGAAGAGTAAAAGACCTCTTTCCACATTCCTTGAATGAAGACATGCTAGCTCCTCGAAAGGTAGAGTTTGTTGTAACTGTGTTGAATCCTCATCCTTGTTGACCAAAGAAGATTCTCCAATAGCAGCTCCAACACAAAATTGTATATCATCCAGGTACAATATACACATCGCCAAGGTTAGCTAGTTTGGCACTTCTCCTACATACCAACCTGAAAACATTCCACCTTAGCACATGAAACAAGAAATCACATGAGTTTGAAATAGGACAATCCTAACAGAAAGGGCATGATTTCATCAAAAACAAAAATAGGGTGCAATCATCACTCTAAGTCATCAATCTTAGAGGATATTCACCCACATTTTGCTCATGGTGGGACTGGAGAAACTGTCACCACCTCTTTGTCAGGATTCCTCGATAGTACTAGGGAGAGGGGATAATAATCACCCTATGATTTAGTGTCACCCTCACTATTTGAAGGGTTGTAAAAAACCTCACATGGAGAATTTCATTCCTTCAAATAGGCCTTACAAATCTCACTCTCTATCCATGCCCTCTTTTTATATTTCACCATCCTCTTCTCTCTATTTTTGACTAATTCTTTTGAAACTATCTGCTCTCTTGGATGGTAATTGTCCTTGGTACTATACTCCTTGAATTTCTTGAATCCTACTCTTCCTTTTGGCATATCAGGAGCTCCATGTATTCCACTTTTATTCTTAGGACTTCCCTTAGGTTCAAACAAACACATCCCCTCAGACTCTTGAATCATTATGACAAACCTACTTGCCTAGAATGCCTACACACTTCTCAAGAAAATTCAATCCCCACACACTTCTTTATCAGCTGTCAACCCTTATTCATTGCAAAATGAATTATGACATGGGAAATTACTCAAGTAATCTGCATTAAATAGGCAATTTGAAGCATGCAAGATTAATGACTCGAAATCTCCTTATTGTGAGCAAGTTGATAACTTACAGCTCAAGATTGAATCTAATCTGTTGCTTTTAAAACACTTAAAACATCATCCATGGTGATATGAGCTTTGTTTTCTTTTTTATGTCCTTAGCAACTTGCTCATAGAAAACAATGATGCCAGTTCAAGTGTTGTGATCTATCAATCAACATGCATCGCCAACCTAATTCATGCTTTCATTAATATCGGTGAAGTACACAAGACAAGATTTTCTTAGAGGGAAACTTTATTTATACACTTCATCACTTCATCGCTGATCCTAAACTCTGATGAAAGCATTTGTGTGGTGATTCTGATTCCATTGGATTATCCTACTTTAAAACTTTATCGACGGTCCTCAGTCTTCTCGTTGCTTTCCTTTTGCTTTATGCTAAATCTTCATAATTTTTCCACATAGCTCGTTCCATGCAGTGACCATCACTTGCCACTGATTTAGTTTGTCTCTGCCCTACTCTATTGGTGACATAATCATCCTAGTGATGATCTTTAGCTCCTGGTTCTATGGCCTAACATCTAGTCACATTTATCCTTCCGTCACACATCACTAATTCAAACCTTGCTCTTAAGACTCTATCCGCAATGGGAGATGTTGTGTCAGTACTAGATTTGGACACATACAACCTACATAGAACAAACATCACAAAATACATCGCTCATATGATCATATCATATTAGCGAAAGAAAATCCTTTAGAGAACATCCATCGCTTATCGCCAATTTACAACTCAAGTTCTAAATCAAATCCACGATGAGCAATGGAGTTATAACATATGGCACTTGTTCATTGCTAATTCTCCTCATACATTTTGCAAGCAATTAATGATAAAAATATTTACAACTTTGTAATGTTCATCGCTTATCGTTGATGTGAGATTTTACATTCAAAAATGTATCAGTGATCAAGCGATCACATCACTCATCACTATTCCAAGTTTATCTTTTCATGGCCATCCGCGATGAGCGATAAGAACATAAAGACAGAAATATCACTCATCGCTATTACAATTTTGAAAACTTAAAAGCCATTAGCAATGAGCGATATCAAAGGGAAAACATCAATTCATCGCTCATCACTAATTTAAAGTATGAATCAATGAATAAATTAGCGATGAGCGATACAACTATGAAGGCCATCAGAACATAAGTGGGAACCCTTTAAACACGTGCTCATTAGTCATTCTTAAAAGAAGGGGCTTCCTTAGGACAATAATTAACTTGAAAACTTCTAATTTATAAAACACAAAAGGCATAAGGGCTCAAAGATCCTTACCCGATTTTATAAAATAGAAAGGTTTGAACTTAGGCTAGAAGGGTCAGTTACTAGGTGACAATGGATGACTAAAGATGCATTAAAATAACTGGCAACAGGTAGTAGGGAGTCAATGGCCTAATAGAATATTGTAAGCTTTTGCAGATAGTAACCCTATATCCTAATGCAATAAGGGTTTTATCATGGAACAAGGAATTTTTTGAGGGTTCCATCAGTGGCTCTGACTAGGGACACATGCCTCTTGCAAGCATGGTGAGATCTCATAATTTCAAGTGAAGTAGACCAGTCACAAAACAAAACAAAAGAAACAACATATGTACAAAATTTACATAGGAAAAGGAGACCTGAAAAGGGATATCCAATCTCCACCCAACCAATATGAAAAATTCAAAGATGCAAATTGTATCATGCATCTCTTAGTTCAACCAAGTTTTTCCCTCCTGATTGGTGGCACTAAGCCACAAAATGTTGAATAAGTTTCTGCCTCTGTCAAAAACCAGCCTTCTAAAAGAGTTGTTGTTTTTCCATTTACATTTGTCCTTATTGTACCATTGAAGTAAGAGAAATTTCAATCCTGTTAGAACAAATGTTAGGCCTCTTTTTAACAACTGAGAGTCTATCTAATCATAATCCTTGTCATCAACGTTTCTCAGAACCTTTCTGAGTATAACACCGCCATTGTAACCTCCATCATCCTGTAATGTAGAGTTAGATATGAATTGCAAATTTTCATCATCACATGACACATATATGTTATTTCCATGTTGAAAATAGCACTTCTCGTTATTCAATCCATTGTCATGCTTCATCAAAATGCCTTCCAGCTGAACTGGAAACTGAAAATGTTCATACTCCTCCA
Organism: Sequoia sempervirens; assembly: GCA_007258455.2. NCBI lineage: Eukaryota > Viridiplantae > Streptophyta > Pinopsida > Cupressales > Cupressaceae > Sequoia > Sequoia sempervirens. Next base: position 66,373 of record VDFB02322507.1, read on the forward strand.
AGTAGCTGGCATCATGGTACTCAAACTTTTTTGCAACATTTGTATCAAATGTGAAACATTCATAGGCAATTCCCTCAAGGAGCACATCAATGTGTTGCTTTGTATGCTCAAGACCACATTCTGATTTGGTATCAGATGCATCATCAAAATCCTCAGTAAAGAGTGGATTATATTTGCACCAATAAGGATCATTATTTCTTATCTCTGGTGAAGATAGAGGATCATCATACAATGGATTTCTCATCACATTCACTCTTTACATAAGAGCCTCAATTTTCTCAATATGGATGTCTAGTTCTTCCAAGTCATTACAACATCCAAAATCATTGTAATCATTAGAAGAGTAGACATACACATTTTCAAATGCACTTACAACATTATCAACACATTTCTCATCTACAACAAATGAATCTATCTCTTCTTCATTAGGATAATCACAATCAACAAAAAATTTACCATACTCAATGCTATCATTATTACTGTAATAGGAGGATTCATCAGCAATGCAACTATGTTCAAATTTTTTAGACTGAATGCTCAGTCTTATGTCATCTATAGGAGCATAGGTAGTGGACCCTTCAACAAAACTGGAACCACTCCCTTCCTTTGCCTCATTGAAGTATATATCTTTAGTCTTTGCTCTAGCATCTTCCTCTTCATGTGATATCTCACTACTTAATTCATACATAGCAACAAAATTATTATCATTGTATTTTGAAGACATGATGGTTTCTTGATGATGCGTTTGGGACTCTATTATATCAGTATTACAAAATGTTGTGCAAACTAAGACACTAGGGGTACAAATTCTCTTACATTCATTTTTGATTTCTAGTTTACACCATTCATTAACATTAGGCATTCTATGGCAGTGAACACTTGTATCCAAGTGATTCCTTTGCATCCCATATTTCAAGTTGTTTTCAATATTCATGGCTATCCCATATGCTTGATGTAAGGTTTTGGGATCTTTATCTCTCAATAGATAGCTCATCTTATTATCAAAAGCTCCTAAATAAACAATCAAGCACACTACATCACTTAGTCCCAAAATATCAAGAACATCCCTCAGTGTTTTAGCATTTATCTTCAGTTAAATGTGGGAACCAGCTCATCCTCTTCTTTCTCAATGCTCATAAATTTATTGAGCAAAGAACTAGCACTATTTTTTTCACTAAATTGTTCCATGAATATTGCTTTGAAATCACTCCAAGAATATACAGAGCATGTTGGTAAATCAGAGAACCAATCTCTTGAATCTCCTTTTAGAGTCTAAACAAACATCCTCATGACTACATCCTCATGATCTATCTCATAGTCATCTATTAAATTACTAAATTCCTAGAAATTCTTACATGTTGACTCACTCTTTATACCATTAAACTTGGGTAGCTCATTTATGATTTTAGATGGAATAATATTTGGGTAACTGAAAATGCCATCAAAATTTATGGCTATGTACCTTTTGATGTTGAAGCTTCTTTTATTACATGACAAGGCCTGATTACTTTGCATTGTTACATTTGGTTCCACATAGGGATGCATAGGTTGATGATACATCTTCTTAAACCCTTACAAGCCTTTTTCTATTAACTTTGTAGTTACACAAAGAAACTCAGACTTCTTTTGCAACTCGATCTTAAGCTCTTACAATGCAAATTCTATCTCTACTTTCTTAAGATCTTCTAAATGAATTTTTTCAAGGACAAATAAACATAAATCACTTCACAAAAGAGACTATAAATTATAACTTGGAAGTATGCAAGCCTATCACTACTATTTCCCGTCCTTAGTGCTTAATCACTCAATAGGGAATCAAATTTTTACAAGACTTACAACTATAGTTTTCATACAAAGAATTATCATTCTTGAAAACCAAAAAGTGAAGAATACCTGGAAACTTGGAGCAGTTGCTAACATTTCTTCTTGATTGAAATTTTTTGTAGGTATGAGATTTTCTTCAAATCTTCAGCAGGTTCTTTGGACAGAGTCGCCACCCCTTCTCAGAGAACTGAACTTCAAGAAATATGAAGCTCCTTCAAAGATGAATATCCTTATGGGTTCTCTCCCACAATAGAGTCACATGTATATCTTTTAAAACTTGCTCAACAGGAACAATTCCAGGTTTAGTAATTCCTTAGTATCTGAACTAGATGCTCAGATTCACCAATTTCTTGACTTTGACAGTCTGCAACTGGAGGTTCAAAGTATCCCCAACAGAGTCACCATTTTTGTTGGTGATTTTTCTAGTAGAACCTAACAATCCTCTAAGAAGTAACCAACTCCTATGATGAAGAACTGTTAGGTTAGTGGCCAACACAACGAGCATAGGATTTTAAAGTTTGTACTCCTTCACTTCAGGCTCTGTGAAACCTAGGAGGGTAATCCTATTTGAATTTTCATGCAATATAATCAATTAGCAACACATTTATACACAGATAAATTCCTTTTGTAGCAAATAAAACCAATTTCACTGAAGATTTGGCAGATTTTCAAATGAAGGATTAATTATCTACTAGGAATTGATATTAATTCCACTTCTACTACCTTTGAAGATTTTCTATTTGAGTATTGTCTTCTCAGAAGTCTAGAGCCAGAAACACTATTTGTTCATCTTAGGCAAGATTTTCTAACACAATGACCAGTGTCTAATCAATTGGAGCAACAAAGTCAAGCACACAAGAAAATTAGTAATTTACAAATTACTCTTTTAAGGGAGAAACAAACTATTTTTATATTGCTTTGCATTATGAAAACTTACTGTGCAAGAAACATTCACTTCTTAGTAATCCTAAGCCATTACCTACATAGTTTATAACCCTATTCAAACATTTTAATTAATTCCTTGAATTAAAGCTGAAAATAGAGTAATACATTCAAATGAAATATTTGAAGATAAATGATAATGCCATTAGTATTCCTCATTCATAACTCTATAATGAACATACATAGGTGAGTATAGATTTCTTGACTAAGATTTGTTTCGATATTAGTAATTTCTATAAAACTTATTTAAGATCGTTACATACATGACTTCTTATCCAAGACAAACTACTCGTCTACTTCAGAATTCTATTCTAAGTGCCCTTTATGAACTTAGCTTTTACCTAGAACTCTATTAAGACTCTAGAATGTAACCCTTGTAATAATCCCTGAAATCCCTTTTATAGAATAAGGGAGCAACAAGCATCAGGCTTAATTACATTTATATTTCATTTCATTTGTACCACAATTCGAGATATTCCTAGTTTGTTACATGCAATCATTTTAAGAAAATGGAAGAGTAAAAAACTGCTTTCCACATTCCTTGAATGAAGACATGCCAACTCCTCGAAAGGTAGAGTTTGTTGTAACCGTGTTGAATCCTCATCCTTGTTGACCAAAGAAGATTCTCCAATAGCAGCTCCAACACAAAATTGTATATCGTCCAAATACAATATACACATTGCCAAGGTTAGCTAGTCTGGCACTTCTCCTACATACCAGCCCAAAAACATTCCACCTTAGCACATGAAACAAGAAATCACATGAGTGCTAAATAAGACAATCCTAATAGAAAGGGCATGGTTTCATCAGAAACAAAAACATGGCGCAATCATCACTCAGAGTCATCAATCCTAGAGGATATTCACCCACGTTTTGCTCATGGTGGGACTAGAGAAACTGTCACCACCTCTTCGTCAGGATTCCTTGATAGTCCTAGGGAGAGGGGATAATAATCACCCTCTGATTCAGTGTCACCCTCACTGTCTGAAGGGTTGTAAAAAACCTCACATGGAGAATTTCATTCCTTCAGATAGGCCTTACAAAGCTCACTCTCTATCCATGCCCTCTTTTTATATTTCACCATCCTCTTCTCTCTATTTTTGACTAATTCTTTTGAAACTATCTGCTCTCCTAGATGGTAATTGTCCTTGGTACTATACTCCTTGAATTTCCTGAATCCTACTCTTCCTTTTGGTGTATCAGGAGCTCCATGTATTCCACTTTTATTCTCAGGACTTCCCTTAGGTTAAAAAAAACACATCCCCTCAGACTCTTGAATCATTATGAAAAACCTACTTGCCTAGAATGCCTACACACTTCTCAGGAAAATTCAATCCCCACACACTTCTTTATCAGCCGTCGACCCTCATTCATTGCAAAATGAATTATGACATGGGAAATTACTCAAGTAATCTGCATTAAATAGGCAATTTGAAGCATGCAAGATTAATGACTCGAAATCTCCTTATGTGAGCAAGTTGATAACTTACAGCTCAAGATTGAATATAATCTGTTGCTTTTAAAACACTTAAAACTTCATCCATGGTGATATGAGCTTTGTTTTCTTTTTTATGTCCTTAGCAACTTGCTCATAGAAAACAACGATGCTAGTTCAAGTGTTGCGATATGTCAATCAACATGCATCGCCAACCTAATTCATGCTTTCATTAATATCGGTGAAGTACACAAGACAAGATTTTCTTAGAGGGAAACTTTCTTTATACACTTCATCACTTCATCGTTGATCCTAAATTCTGATGAAAGCATTTGTGTGTGATGCTCAGTCCATTGGATTATCCTGATTCAAAACTTTATCAATGGTCCTCAGTCTTCTTGTTGCTTTCCTTTTGCTTTATGCTAAATCTTCAAAATTTTACCACATAGCTCATTCCATGCAGTGACCATCGCTTGTCGCTAATTTAGTTTGTCTCTGCCCTACTCTATCGCTGACATAATCATCTTGGCGATGATCTTTAGCTCTTGGTTCTATGGCCTGACCTCTGGTCACATTTATCCTTTCGTCGTGCACTACTAATTCAAACCATGCTCTTAAGACTCTATCTGTGATGGGAGATGTTGTGTCAGTACCAAATTTGGACATGTGCAACCCGAATATAAAAAACATCACAACAAACATTGCTCATATGATCATATTATATTAGCGAAAGAAAATCCTTTAGAGAACATCCATTTCTTATCACCAATTTACAACTCAAGTTGTAAATCAAATCTGCAATAAGCGATGGAGTTATAACATATGCCACTTTTTCATCGCTAATTCTCCTCATACATTTTGCAAGCAATTGGTGATAAAAAGATTTACAACTTTGTAATGTTCATTGCTTATCGCTGATGTGAGATTTTACATTCAAAAACGTATTAGTGATCAAGTGATCACATCGCTTATCACTATTCCAAGTTTATCTTTTCATGGCCATCTATGATGAGAAATAAGAACATAAAGACAGAAGTATTACTCATTGCTATTACAATTTTGAAAACTTAAAAGCCATTAGCGATGAGCGATATCAAAGGGAAAGCATCAATTCATCGCTCATCACTAATTCAAAGTATGATCAATGAATAAATTAGCAATGAGCGATACAACTATGAAGGCCATCGGGACATAAGTTGGAACCCTTTAAGCACGTGCTCATTAGTCATTCTTAAAAGAGGGGACTTCCCTAGGACAATAATTAACTTGAAAACTTCTAAGTTATAAAATGCAAAAGGCGTAAGGGCTCAAAGATCCTTACCCGATTTTATAAAATAGAAAGGTCCAAACTTAGGCTAGAAGGGTCGGTTACTAGGTGACAATGAATGACTAAAGATGCATTCAAATAATTGGCAACGGGTAGTAGGGAGTCAATGGCCTAATAGAATATTGTAAGCTTTTGTAGATAGTAACCCTATATCCTAATGCGATAAGGGTTTTATCATGGAACAAGGAAATTTTTTGAGGGTTCCATCAGTTTGTAGATACCAAAGGGGAAAATTTGGTATGCAACATTTATCACAATGGAAACTGGAGCATGGGCTATCTCTGTATAATCAAATCCATATGCAATCTCCTTCACTACATGATTTCTCAAGTGGCCAATCTATATATGCAAGTTCTCCATTCATTCAAAGTGGTGGTTCTTTGGGATTTTACTAGCCACAATGTAGAATACTTGAGGGTTTCAATGTTTCATATTTTATCCACCATTAGAATTTCTCTAAGTTGCAGAGAGGTAGCTTTTGGAGCACATGTATGCAAGAAATTGTCTCGTGGTTGATCATTAATATTTTGGATTATTTTTGGATTAAAAGGTATGATAGATCTCTTCTTGGAAACTTTATTCCACCACATTTTTTGGTGTAGCTATAATGGGTATTTAAAAATGTGTAGCATTCAAATATATTGCATAATTAATATATGTAATGGTCTCTTACTTGTAGATGAATATCAGTAAGTTCGAAGAAGGATTATTAAGCATAAATATTTATTCTACATTATACCTTTGTTGTTATTTATAGTTCTTTACTTGTCATAGTTGGATATAACTCTATTACTCAATAATGTATCAATAAATAGGAACCTTAGCCTTCCACACAAACATCAAAACCATTCACTAGTAGTATATATATAGTATGAATAGATTGATATATTGTTATTTATGATTTAGTATTACAAGCATAGATAAATTTTAATTCAAATGAAATGTTGCATTATTAATGAGTCATTCACAACTTCTCTATGTTTTTCTAATATTAAAAGAGTCTAAAAATAAATTATCTCAAGGAATTACGTTATCGTTATCAACTTAAGATACATTTGCAGAGTGTTTGAATCAACTATAAAGAGGTTATTGCATCCAGTTAAAATTAGTTTCAAAGTGATTGTTATTGGGTTGAGTTTGCATTTGGGTATGGTTGTTATGAGATAAATATACATTTATTTTGTTTAATCTAAGTGCTTATTCAAGTTTACCTCTAGGAATACCATCTTGGGTTTAAGTTGAACCCAAAGAGTAGGAGATATTTTCACTCTCATATGTTAACCTTTAATCATCCCAAGTCTCTTGATGAGCCTCTATTCATCTTCATAAATACAAACCCTTGGCCTTGTAGTTGGAAATAAGCTCTAGGATCTAGGAAATCTATTTTGGGACCTAAAATTTTTGGCATTGCTATTGGAGATATTTTAGTATGAAATTTATTATGAAAATGATTTTTTAGTTGTGTGTATTCCAAATTTAAACCTACCTTGGAGTAAGGAGTGGTGCTTGTGTTATGAAGTCTATTCATTCCTTATTTGAGTATCCCTTCCCTCCAAACAACAAATGCTTGAAACTTTGTTGCTCCTTTATTAACATCCATCTGAGTCAAAATTTTGGCCTCCCTTTAACTCACTACCAAGTTAAGCCCTATTTGAAACCCCAATCCTAACATCCCAACACCTTAGTCCTATTAGAGTTCCCCTATCAACATTCTCCTTTTTCACATCCTCTCTAGCATAACTTCCTAATCACCCTGGATCCCCTAATTCCTCAAAACTCTAATCCTTATCATGTGATATAAGTTTCCTCCAACCCCTAACAATTTTAAACTCTTTCCATTTTCACTACAAATCCCACTTACCTTCCTACATGATCCAAGGCTTCATTCATGACTTGATTTGGCCTTGCAACTACCATATTTAATTTGATGGAACCTAGAAATCATTCTATATTCAAGTTGGCATGATTCAAAGGAGAAATTTGGTACTCATCCCATACCATAGTTATTGTTGCGTAGCTTGGTGATTGATTCATTGTCTCTAGGTTGTTTCAACATATTTTTTGGGTGATTTCCTCATCTTTGCACAAAATTCCATACACCATTAATTTTTAGAGGTATGGTAAATTAATAGAGAGGTATTTTCTTATGGTTTTAGTTGTTTGTGGATTTGAAAGTGGATAATTTATCACAATGGTAGCTAGAGAATGAAAATATATATAGAATCAAATCCATGCAAAATCTCCTTCACTACTCAATTTCATAAGTGGCCAATATCTATACATGTTCTTCATTCATTCAAAGTGTTGATTCTTTAGGGTTTTGATAGCCATAATGTGAAATAGTCTACAGTTTCATATTTGATAGTTTATCTGCCATTAGAGTTGCTCTAAGTTGCAGAGAGGTAGCTATTATAACATATATATGTTAAAAAATGTCTCTTTTGTTGGTCATTAATATTTTGGATTGTTTGTAGAGTAAGAGGTGTGGCAGTCCCTCTTCTTGTAAACTTTCTTCTACCATATTTGTTGGTATAGCTATAACATGTATTTGAAAATGTTTCAACATTCAAATATATTATATAATTAGTCTCTTGTAGATGGATATCAATTAGTTTAGAAAAGATTATTAAGAACAAGTGTTTATTCTACATCATACCTTTGCTTGTCGTGGTTGGATATATCTCTATTTCTAAATGATACACAAATCATTATGAATATTGAACTTCCACACCCATTCAAAATTACCCAAATAATTCACTAACAGTATATGAATTAGAATTAGATTGGCATATTTTTATTTTTGATTCAATATTACAGCCAAGGATAAATCTTAAGTGAAATGAAATGTTACCAATGAATCATTCACATAATGTATATGCCTTGATAATGTTAAAAGAGTTTAAAAATAAAATTTCTCAAGAAATTATATTATTGTTAACATCTTAAGATACATGTGCAGAGTGTTTGGATAGCTATAAATAGGTTATTATAGCCAGTTAAGCTTAATTTAGTGATAGTTATTAGGGTTAATTTTATATTTGGATATGGTTGTTGTAGGATAAATAAATGTTCATTTTGTTGATCCAAGTGCCTATTCTAGTATACCTCTATGAATACCATCTTTCTTTAATTCAATCCCAAAGAGTAAAAGATATTTCCCACTCTCATATGTTAACCTTTAACCATTTTGAGTCTCTTGATGAGCCTCTATTCACCTTGTTGAATAAAAAACCCTAGCCTTGAAGGTGGGAATAAACTCTTGGATTTGGAAAAGTTATTTTGGGACCCAACATGCTTCATTCCATGCAAGTTTTTTCCTCTACCTACTATTAGTCCCTAAAATTCCCCATCAAAGCATCAAAATTACAATCTAAATTGACCCTCAACCCTTTGAGTATTATAGATCCTTAGAGGCATCCTATCAAAACACCTATCGTTGCCCAAGTACTAATGTTGCCACTCCTAACACACCCAAATCCTCCTCATCATACATTGATCATGACTCCCTTCAACTTCTAATTCATCCAAATATCTAAATTTGAGCCCTTTCAAGATCAATATCATCAACAAAAGTTACCAAGAATATGAGCTACAAAATGCCTTTCATATAGGAAAAATGTGTATTTATCCACACTCTTATTATTTCCCACAACAACAACCTCATCCAAAGATACCCACAACCAAAGGGTATGGGCTCACCACTTTCATGTCTACATGAACAATTAAACATGAGTAGATTGAGATCTCTATAGACACATGGTTGTACATGGAAGAATCAAATGAAGAAAAAGATATCCTTGAGTACTCGAGATAAAATTATCCCATCTTTCTACACATTGGTGAACAAAAACTAAAGGGTAAGGACCTTGGCCTCAATGAATAGGGTGTCCTAAAACTTATGCATTCCAAAGAAAATTTCTATAGGAAAGGACCTAGCTATGTGGCCCCTTGGGCATAATTAGATATACCATCGAACACTTTTGAGAGTGATGAGATAATATATAATCATGTTGAGAGCACCACAATTGAAACCATCCTAGCCTTATTTGAAGACATTGATGTCTCCTACCTCTTCCTTGAAAAATTTATTTTCACCATTGACTTACCCCTTTGTCATCCTAAACTCATCAAATAGAACTAGCTACACTTTGCACATCTGGATGAATTCCAAAATAATGAGGCCTTCATAGAATTAATAAAATACTAAATAATAAGCAAAGAAAGAAGGATACATAATAACAAAATGATCTTCACAATTACAATGAAGATGCTCACAAGGTCAAGGAGGTGCAATAACATATTGGAATGCTACAAGGTACTGAAGAGTGTTGAAAACTATTGTTAAGAACTAAAGATATAGATTTTGATGATCTTGGAGAGTTCAAGCTTGCATGAGATATCACTGAGTTGCATGAAGGAATGACAATCAATGTTGGAAGAGGTAGAGGGAAGCCCAGTTAAAAATGAAAAGGTGACTACTAGAATTCCAAAAATTGGACATATGATAGTTACAACAAAATACTTGGAAACTAGGGGTGGGGGGCCTAGCTTGATTGGCTAAAGCATCATGTTGTAGGAAAGAGGTCATGAGATCTAGTCTCCCCCCAAACTCGTGGTACTGGAGGGTGTGTCGCGCTAGCGCCACCAATCACATGAAAAAAGTTTACCAGTCACACAACAATTTATAGGGGGATGGATACCCGACCGATTCTTGTAATCTAAAAAAAAAAACTTGGAAACTAAAAGGTCACTAGTAAGTCATAGAATGGACATTGCATGACTATATAGTTGGGGGATGAAAATGCACCCACACAAATGTATGTACATCACACTAATTTCTAGTTATAACGTGCTCAAGTAATTCAAAAGATGGGAATGAAACATAAGACAAACATAGGGAACACATGGAAACATATAAAATAGGATCAAACTCACAAAAACACAACATAATGCCAACACTAGGAGCAGGTAAAAGGCCAAGGCTATGATAAAATAATCCTACAACATGCTATGGGGAATAAATACTAAAATGAATGCAAATTCTAGTGTCAAAATTGTAGGGTTATAATTTTTAGACCTTACACCATCTAGGCACAATTTTGATGATACAGATTCTCCTCCTAATCCAATTGATGGGATATTTTGAGGATTCACCTCCTTCCTCTCTATTTTATTATGAAGTTGAGGAATCCATTCCTAGTTCTCTAAATATAAGTCCATTTTAGGCTAGATATAATATATGATGCATATGATTGGGTTGGGAATCCTTTAAATTCCAAGAAAATGAGATCATAGTTAGGGACATCCACATGTTCTCATCACCTCTACTTTCAATAATCAATATTTTTGAGAAGCATTTAGCATTCATAATTGGTATGTGTTTATGCAAGAGGTTTATACTTCCTTGGTTAGGAATCATACTTTGGATTCAGTCCCTCTTCCTAATGAAAGGAAGATTTTTCAATTTAAGTGTATATATTAGATAAAATTTGTAGATGATGGGTCAATTAATAAGTTCAGATAATGACATGTTGCAAGGGGATTTTCATTTTTTCTTGGTATTTGCTTCACTGAGACCTTTGCATTAGTTCCAAAGATGAATTCCATCTATATCATACTTTGTATTGTTATAACACATTGTTGGGAGGTTATGTGATATTATAAATCAACTCACCATAAAATAAATTAGTTGGGCTTAAAATGACACATACACTACACCCTTGTTAACAACATGGACAAAACTATTTGTACTCTCATGGAAAAAGCCAATCTAATGGGGGAAAGTTTAATGGAATACCCTCTTTTTAGGGAAGAGGAACTTAGAGAGTGATAGAAGTGTGGTTGCTTGAATTTGGGGTCTCGTCACCTTCACTCACTACTTAAGGAAAGAGTCTTGGTGTAAAAATATGGTGTTGCTTTTTAGGGTTGGATGTAGAATGATATGTGTGTTTTGGCATTATCTTATAACTCATTGGAACATTCTTACTACAATTTCAGTGTCGATAATTTTGATAAGTTTTATCTAGAAGGAATTCTCTATTGTGCAAGACTCTTCCCTTATCTTACTTTGCTTATTCTCTTCTTAGATGTGCCTAAGAAAGGGTACATTCTCTTGAATTTTTTCCAAAACTAAATCAATCCATTCTTCCTTAAACCCTAGACACATCTAGCATGAGAAGTTAAGTGAGAGATAAGAAGCTTGAGGGAGAGTGATTTTGGCATGTTTACTTGTTTTGTTGAAGTTGTGATGTTTTCTTTGGTTGTTGAATATTTTATTGAATTCCTCGTGATGGTATGAAGGGCTTCTCATTTTTGTTGATTTTTTAAATTTGAATGATTCTAACAAAACATGATAACATAAATGCATGTAAAGAAAATTTATCTACTTTTCCTTTTTATTTTTTCTTAATTGAAGTGCGAGTTAATTAATCTGTATGCAAATAATAATTTCTACATGGCTTTTCAAATGAAATTACACATCTTTTTTGTGTTTTTAATTCCAATTAGAGTTTTTATGAAACTTCTAGTCTACTTGCAAAAAATTACAAAAATCAATATAAATATAATGTAAGGAAATGAAAACTAAAATAAAAAGAAACAATTAAGTGTTACAATCCTTAGACAAGAGTATGCAATCTAATTACTAGCAAATAAAGTTTTGAGTAAAGAAATTACTTCTTGATATGAAAGAACATGGAATAATATTTGAATCTTCTTGTACAATCATCATAATTATTTCCTTAAGGGATTTATATCTTTTATAAATTATTGTCCTCTTCCAACCTCAGAGTGCTATAGTTTATGGAAAGGGGGATGTATAAATTATGAAGCTTCCTATGAATATGCTAGAACCTAAATAAGAGGATTCAAGATTAGGATTTAAAAAGAGGTATCCAATCTTCTATATATGATCCACATCCCTAGAGGAAGGGATATGGTGTTTCTAGAAAAGACTTGTAGAAGCAATTTAACAATATTTATATCCTATGGAAGCAAATCTTCAATGTTGTTCTCTAGTCTTCAAATGCTTCTTTGAATTCTATGCTTGTTTTTTTTTAGAACAAGAGCTTAAGTGGTTTAAATGGGTAAAAGAGAAAGGAGATTAAACAAGAAAGAAATATTAGAAGCAAGCTTTAAATCCATAAAGTTGGGAAGCAAGCAAGTAAACAAGAAAGTCATCCCACACTAAAAAAACTAAGTTTTAGGAAGAAAATTGGGAAAACTAAGCAAATCAAAATGACTCACAAATATTTCAAATGATGGAAAAGTCACTTGTGTCAAAGGGAGGGTCACCCCTCTTACCAGGTTAGGTTACTTAGGTGACCCTATAGCTTAACATGGGTAGAGATCTTGAGGTTTATCAAGTGTCCCTACAACTTAAGGTAGGAGGCTAGAGTTTCAAATAGTAAAAAAGGGTGAATGACACACTAAAGGGGGGGTACTAGGATATTATGAAGGATTCCCATTAAGATGGAAAATGCTATGAGAAATAAGCACATCACATGGGTCATGAACTAGATTGCTAAATCATCATAAGATGTGTAAGGACTCATACAATTTTGGGTGCTTACATATTGCCCCCTTGGGTATGGTAGGCTACATAGAAGGTAGTTGTCATTTTGAAATAGGCATGTGGGACCCACACTTATCTATCTTACCTACTTTTTATTGCATTTCATTTGGACCTACAAGTAAATTGGTTAATCATGTGTAATATGAAAATGTGTAAGAAATGGGGCAATAGACCTAGCTCAATTGGCTAAAGCATCCTGTTGCAGGCAATAGGTCACGAGGTCTACTCTCCCCACTGTCCCCGTGATATCGGAGGGCATGTCATGCCAACGTCATTGGTCATGTGAAATTTTTTTATCAGGCGCACTATAGTTTATAGGGGGATGGATACTCGACTGATTCCTGCAGTCTAAAAAAAGTGTAAGCAATAATGAAAATATGTCAAGAGAACTTCCCATCAACATGGGGTTAGAGAAATACTATTTTCATTATCCGCCTCAATTTAATGAAGAATATATGGGATAAATGTATTGAAAAAAGTGCATTCTAATAAATGATTAGCTCAATATTAGTGTAAAACAAGGATAAGAGTATTTACCATTATTGTGTGGTTCAATGTATACATGTGTCAGCTCACTCTAATTTGTAGAAATGATGAAGGAAAACATGACACAAAAGAAAAAACCACTCTCTAAAAAATGGTCAAGGTCATTCTTGCATGTAATGATGATGAGAGGAGAGAAAATAATAGAGGAGGGAGAAGGGAAAAAGGTGGATGTTGGGATCAAACTTATGGTAGGTGTCCAGGCTTATGTGGTACCTAAGGTATAAGAATTGAGAGAAACTCTCTATTTTTCACTTGTTTTAATTTCTATTGTTTTTTTTGAAATTGCTTGTTGAATTTGATTATGCTTGTTGCTTTAGGTTGATGTCTAGATTAGAACTACTTTTTCACTTTTATTTTGTCAAAAAATTATTCATTTTTTTTGTGTGCCTAGGGTTTGCACATGGCATGAGAAGGGTCAACCCTTTTGGCCCTATCTAGTTACCCATGTTGAGGAGATTAGGTGCCCTTGTCACTTTCTCTAGGTGACTCAAGAAACCTTCTTGGTCACCCCTATTGGTTCAAAATGATAAAAAAATCATTTTTTTACATCATTTTGGAAACCAATTTCACCACTTACAAGTCATGTTTTAATTTTTTTATGATTTTTTCAAATTCTTACCTCTTTTCTATTTATTTTTTATATTTTTAATTTTATCATTTTCAGGGTTTTTTAAAGCTTAACATGGTCCTCTTGACTTTGTATGATACTTACATTCAATGGAATGGAATTATGGAGTAGGCATGGTTCACAATTTTTTTAGAGGAATTAAGTTTAGCAAATGTGATCATCCCCTAGAGGGTTGGACTAGCAAGAGTTTTATGTGTTTCAATTGCTCATCCTTTTATGGATCTATTGTGATATCCCAATGTATTAGGATGTTGATTATAACACCTTCCATTTTATAAGGGTTAGAGAAGAGTGGATGATCACTCTCTATGATGTGTACCACATCCTGTGTGTTCTAGTTAAAGGAGAGGCTAACATTACCAAAGGCTAAGTTTGAGGGTTAATGAATTTCATGGGCCACCTTCTTAGGAGTTGACCAACTATGAGATAAGCTATGGATCCATCTTACCTCAATTCCTTTGTGCACCATTTTTCCTCTATGGAAATTTTTGATCAAGTTCATTGCCACTCACTTTTTAGGAAGTAAGTAGATCCCCATGCTGAGATGATGTTGGGCACTAATCATTTGAGATATTGAGTAGGTTAGAGTAAACATAATGGTATTGGTTTACATATATTTATATTGGATTATGTGATGGGGGGTTTGGAATTTGGTCATCCTTCTTTAGTTATGATGTGGATTCTAGAGAATATTAGAACTTATCAACATGTGATGCCCCCAATGAAGCCCACACTTTGTAGAACTATGAGGTGACACAAATTGAGACTCTTTTATGTGAACACATTAGTAGTGGCAACCCTTATAAATGAGGACTTCATTGTATATCTCTACACTAACATGAAGGGGAGGTATATAGGAGATATGGTTGTTGGATTATGTTATTGGAGAGTGCACTTCTTGATGAATACTTGAATGGTATCACTGAGACTCCCTGTATTTTATGAGTCTGATAGTAGGTTGGAGAGGATTTTCATGTAAACTTCCCCCCATGCTACTAATATATTCAAGAGATGACATAGGCATAGTGAGGGGTTTCCTTATAGATGCTCTTATTATAGGGGCACTTGTTACATGAAATTTATGAGGACAAGGTTAGGGATAACTTTGATCACATTGGGGGAACTTATTCTATGATGTAGAGAGTGACCACAAGGAGGATGATGTTGAATACATTACTGGATAGATGGAGAGAAGGATGAAACATAAAAGTGTAAGGAGGCTATGAGAGCACCTTAGACTACTTGCATTATTTAGATGATAAAGGAGTATATGAAATCAATTGATTCCATATATAAGCTAGGAGATCCTTATGAGTAATTAATTTCTCAACTTGTTGCTTAATATAGCCTACAACTAGATTATTCTCTACACTAAACTAACACTCCTCTTTTTTCTTTTTATCTTGATCATATATGCATTTTTAAGGGATGAAGATCCTTGATTAAGACTATATCCCTAAACCTTTTTTCTCTTACGATGAAGAGAGGACGAGGCTCTTTTAATTGAAGCACAAAGTCTTGTAGTAGTAGGATATATCATACTAACACATTTGCTCTAGTATTCTATGTCATCCAACATATACTTTTTTTTGAGAATCATATTTATTGCATTGGAGATTGAAGTTGTACTTAGAGAGGTGGCTAGTGTTATGATTGGTTGATGATTATGTAGTTGTGCATGAGTTGGGACACCAAGAAACTCTCACACTCATGTTCTCACACTAGCCCCTTATTATGGATAATATTATAGGACTCCTTTATAGTTAAACTTAATGGGTAGAAAGAGGAGATGACAAAATATTGGAGGATTTGTGGCTTAGAGCTAACCATGAGGCTTTTGCTAAAGTTTTGTGCCCTCAAGCATCTTATTATCTTACTTTACCCCCTTGTACGTGGATAAAGTTGATACACTTTACTTATAATTAGAAGTCTCCCTTGATGGAGCCTATGTACTCAATTTATTCATATTCCCATAAATTTGATATAAATTTTGGTTGTAGAGACTTGGCATTTGATCTATATATAGCTAGTAGTTGACATCTTTCTCTTGTTATCTCTTATGCACACAATTGGCTTAAAATTTGAGTTTTACTTTATGGATGTATGTTGGAATTTAGATGACACCATATTATACTTGTGTTTTGTTTCTTTTTTAATTTTTTTGTGTATGTATTCAATGTGTAGTATGCATGGATATATGCAAATGGTTTGGTGGATATGACATTGTAGACACCTAAAATATAACCTTACCCAACCACTATCCTAACCTATTAATTAAATAAATATTATTTATTTATTTAATTAGTTCTTTCCTTTCCCATCTTTATTCTAATCCTTTAATTATTTTCCCTTCACATGATCCCATTAATTAAATATTTTATTTATTTATTTAATTAATTCCCCTTTATCCTCTATCCTTGTCCATCTAATCCTATCCCTTTATCTTGTTCACATGAATCATAATCTAAATTTCTCATCATGTGACAAATGTCCCCTTCACATGTCTAACCAACTCCTTGTCTAGATTCATTGAACCTAGACACCCTTCCAAAAGTCAAACTAAGTTTTCATCTTATCCTCTCATCTTATCTAAACCTCTTATTTTAGCCATTCACATAAGGATTTTTTTCGTTATCCCAATGCTAAACCTAAACTCTATCCCTCATGTTCCACTTATCACATGACTACATCTTTGATCCTAGCCCTAATCCTCATTTAATTTTAGCCATCCATCATCAATAATTCCTATCCATTGATTGTACCTCTTTAAGACTCTGTATCTAGAAGCTCTCATCCTTCATCATACCTCAATGAATTAACTTTGAAGCTATCATACCCTTATGTTTCTATTTTGATCTCTCATCTTGCAAACATACCAAGGTTATGCTAGAGTATTGAACAATTCACATACTATCAACATCAAAGAGCAAATTAAATGGAATAAGGGTCCACTCTATTTCCACTCATCAAGGAGTGAGCGAAGATTCTAAGTGAAGGTATTGCGTTTGTATTGATTTATCTTCCTTTTTGTTTACCTTCAATCTTTTCCTCATATTTAGACACCATGGATTCACATATTTTATTTTTGTAGATATCATTTTCTATGACATTTATTTTTATGATACGTAGATGATAGTACTAATAATGTGGTTGCTCTTTGTGGGATTTTTAACTTTGGGGGATTGAGGGTTGAATCGACATACAATGTCTCACTAAGCTTCTAAGATAGATTTTTAGGAAATAAAGTGGGAATGGTAATATGAGGGGAAATAAAATTATTATGAATTTTCTACAAGGCTTAAAATTGATCTTGATCGAGATTAACCATTTAGACTAGCTTTCGACATTTTACAAGTAGTGGATTTTATTGGCACCCTCTAAAATTAGATCACCAACACAAGGTCAAACCTAGGGTAAAGTAATGATTCTCAACAAGGATGGTCTTTCAAAGGTAAACTAGACTCTTGTTTGTCTCACCCAGTTTATGCATGCTTTGCTTTGCTTATTGACTCCTTATGAAATCCACCCTCATAGCTTTGATCTTTTGGGTCTCCACCATTGAGTGTGGATATAGATCATATTTTTCTATTTATAGACTACATTGTTTTAACTTTTAATTTTTGACACCATCCCCATAATGCAACCCATGCAACTGGCAAGACATAAGGGCTCATTACAAAAGATTAGATTGGGTTGATGTGGATATATGATATTTTTGATTTTGTAGAATTGGATTGACCCACTTGACCTAACCTTGTGCTACTAGTAAGAAGTGAGATCTCACCACCAAAGGATAGGTAAGATGAGTAAGGGACTAAGCACAACCAAATGGATGCTAATCGTTTCTAAGAATCCCCCCTACAAAGGAGCATTTGGGAGACTTCCGTGTTATTTTCTATTGGTTATTGTAGACTTCTTATCTTGGTTTATAGTCTTGGGAAATTTTAGTTAAGTTACCATTAATTTTAGTTGCAAAGTTTTTTTCCTAATAATCAAGTCTTTTCCCTTCCATAAATAGTTTACATAGGATGTAGTATTTCTTTGAGCCTATCTTTCCCTCTTTATTTGGTCAAGTTCCAAGTTTTGTCCTTTCATTTTTTATATAGTCAAAATTTGAATTTCAATGAAGTTCTTTAGTGCCTTATTTTATCTAAATGACTTATTCTTGGAACTAGATAAAATACTAGTTGAATTATCTTTAAAAAATTTAGACTTTTGGTTTGACATAATGAAGAGTACCAAGTAATTGTTTCAACAAAAAATATATTCTTGGTATAACATTTTTCAGCTTTGAAGCCATTCTTATGAACTATTTTGGTGTTGAAAAGCTCATTCAAAATTGTCATCATCATTCTACAAAGACATTTTTGTAAAACAAATAGTTCTAATATCTCCTTCAACTTTTGAAGGTGTTTTGAGAACCATGCAAGTTCTCAAAGGAACATTTTTTTTTTGAAATGGTTAAAACAAAAAATAAAAGAAACTTATATAATTTTTAGTGATTTCATTAGTTCTTGGAACCTCATTTTTGGTCAAAGTATTGGTTCCAATAATCAATTTAAAGACCAATCACTTGCTTTCAAATAAGCAAAGGTTTCACTTTAGAAAAGGTCTGGTTCTCAGAAGCTCTTTGACTTTTGAAGTAGTTCTTGGAACCTTATAATTCCTGAAAGCAATACAAATTACCCAAGATTTTAATAAAAACACGGTGACATGGAACACTTAGTTGCCCAAAGTAACGAGCTCCTTATGAGCTCAAAATTCTTGAAAAATATGCAAATAATATTTTAAAATGGTTTTTGTAGGAACTTAAGGAAAATTGATGAGACAATTATCTATATTTTATTGAATAATCTTTTTCACTCATCATTATTGGTTGCCACTATTTGACAACTCTATGATTCAAGTTTATTATGCCTAGCTTCCCTAAGGACTTTATCATACATTTTTCATGGTTCTCACTGCCCAATTTTTTTTACTTCACACTTAGCTACAAGGTACATGTCCCCACTCCCACTACCCTAATTTGTGCATAAATTACCATTAACCATGTTTCAAAGTTTAGAGATTGCTCACCACCTATAAATGGTCATATTCCTTTGTATATTTTGTCAATAAATTTTATTTCTATTATGAGTTTATTATCTTATGCTATTGCCTTCAATTAATCTTACAATTAATAATTGACTTGATGTCCAATTATCCATATAAGTGCAAGTCTTCACATACAAATCTATTGTTCTATTACACCAATAATGCACATGCATCACATTATGATAGATAAACAAAACATGTTTGAATTATATTATGAACTTCAATAGCTCCATTTATCCCTAATGACTTTGAGTTTGACTTCATAACAAACAAGAAAGCAGTGTTTTGTGTTGGATGTGCTACTTTTACACAAAAAAAAAAAGAAATTAATCAAATAATATTTGTCATAAAAATTATAAACAAAATTACATCTAAAACAACAAAAAAAGCAATAGATTGACTCCTAAAGCATTCATATCCTGTCGCTTCAAAAGTTGGTGGAATGAAATGGTTCTCATGTAATTATTCAACTATGTTAATGATAATAATTGAATTTGTACTACAAAACAATCCTTCAAATAATAATGACTTCATTTGTAAATTGATCACAAAGCATTTTAAATTGGAGAAATATGAGAATGTCATGATACTTTTAAAATAAATGTCGGAGAAGTGTCATAGGGCTAATTCATCAACATATGTGACTATGATTGAGAGTTTTATGAAGGGTAGGGCAATGGACCAAGCCACATAGCTATACATGGAAATAAGGAAGATAGGTGAAGAACGAAACACAATAGTGAGTAATATTGTGATAGAAGGATATTTCCTTATAGGTTTTCGAGTCCAAAAGAATTAGTTTGAGAAATATTATCTCACATTAAAAAAGTGGTCTTATATTGGAATAACAAAATGATGAAAACAACTAGTGAGAATGTTGTGTTACATCTTCATCTATATAAAATGTCTATGTCAATAATTATATCATTTTCTATTTGATGCAAATATTACACCTTCTAGTGATGAAATTACTAGTTATGATGCTTTAGATATACTATTATAATTTCCAAAAAAATAGGGAAACTACCAACATTTTACCAATTTTCAATTTTTTAAATTTATAATATGATGTTTTGTAAAAATTGAAATATGATTTTTGGTCATACACATCAACTATGAATTGATGAATTTGGTATAATACCCAATAGAAAAACACTCCCTACTTATTAATAATTTTTTATTATTGGCTACTATAAAATTTATAAAACCCGAAATTTTAAAAATTCATTACTATTGTCAGTAAACTTCCATTTAAAAAATTTAGCAGAGCGCTACTTCACGGGACCATAAGCTAAGAGCGTGGAAATAGTGTTTTGAAGAAGAAAATAGTAGTTGGTGTGGCAGAGAGAGAAAGGAAGAGGAATGGCTTCAGGGTGGGGAATAACAGGAGGAAAGGGACGATGCTACGATTTTTGGATCGATTTTAGCGAATGCTTTTCGCGCTGTAAAGAGCCCAAAGACTGCGCTCTCCTTCGCGAGGACTACTTTGAATGCCTTCATCACGGCAAAGAGGTAACACCCTTTTCAATCCGCAACTCTGATATACACATTTTTCAATTTTCCTATATCTTGTACATTTTAGGTCAAAACCGATGTAAAAATTTTCATCCCCTAAATGCTTTTGATTTCTTGCTTAATATTGGGTGGGGTTATCTGTTGCCCTGATCGCCGTGTGCGAAAGCTGGGCTGTGTTTGTAAGAATTTAATCCCGTGTTGACTCCAGTTCACGAGTTTGTTATTCCACAACCTCACCAATGTACGCCAGGGAAACTCTCAGTTGGGCATGGCAAAACCTCTTGATGGGTAGGCAGATTTGTGCTTTCATCGTTCCAGGGCTGGGGTGATTTCTCCTGCGATTGGTACAATGCCGGGATTGCCTGCAAAGGTGACTGGTGCGAAATCTGGTGGATAATTATAGCAGTTAAGCTTGAATACGTGTTAATAATAATTGTAGCTCGTGTTTGTGCACCGAGTCTTACCAGCTTAAAACACAAACAATCCAGAATTTTTTGTTGCAGTACGAGGATTATTGTGATTCGGATGCATTCCACGCTACGTTATTATGGATGAAATAGAAGTGGGCTTTTAACTATTTCATCGATTATTGAGATTTTCTCATGTCTGAATTCGATAGATGCTATGGCAGAAATTAAACATTGTTGAACAATGTGGCCAAAAGCATCTTAAAAGGCTGAATAGATCATGCTAATCTGAGTGCAGATTAGCGCAAAACATAAACTGAATTTATTTAAACAATACTAGCTCATCCTCCAAAATCTACGAGGACGAAGAATCAAGTTGAAGTTTGAACCAATAGGAATTAAAATTCAGATTAAATGTCTGAGGGATTGTATTCTAAAGGAATTGGGGGTGTACTTGTAAGATTACGACCCGTCTGCATACCATTTTTGTGTGTATAGGCAGCCCATGACCACATTCGATATGCCTATAGTATGCACCAAGGCAACGTTGATGAAGTTGTGATAATGAAGATACCGTAAAAGCACCTATTATAAAACAGAGTGCCACTTATCTCAATAAAAAATAAAATTGAAATTGAAAGTAAATTATACTAGTATCTCCCAATTCTTAAACTAGGTCACGGGGAATGGAGTAAATAGGAATATTGGTTAAAGGGTGTACCAAAAACAAGCCAGCGAACTCATCAAGCAAGATAGAGAAGGAACTTGATTGGTATATACTATAAATCTTGAAACAAATGTAGCAGTTATAACTAGAAAACATATATAAGGGGACACAAGCCATTGGTTTAGGTCCATATTGCTCGTGACTTTTGTTGAAAAGTTGAAGCTGAGGGGGTGAGATCAGTGTGCCCCTGTAAGGCGGGAGAATATAGCAAAGGTAATTAATATCTGTCATTAATGCACAGGGAATGAATAATCAAATTTTAAATATGTAGGATTGTTTGTTAGGTTACAATTTAAGCTTTATAAAGCTTTTCACTTTTCAATCCCCTAAGCAATGTCCGGAACTGTATATTACTGACCACCCATCCATATATCCAAATAACCACTAACAAATTATTTATTACAATACTAACACAAAAGAACAGTAGGTTGTAGACCTGTGTTCCAACATCTAACACTCCTAACTGATTGCATGACAAAACTATAGAATAACACAACTTTGGATGACATACTCTTACCAAAACCCCCTTGATCCAAAAGAAGAAAATATGGATGATCTGGAGCCTCTGGTAGCTATTCTGCACTAGTCTCTTGTAACTGGTATCAATCAATCTGTGTCTCTCACCTTGACACGATCATGTTGAAGTATCATCAACTCAACATGCCTTTGACCATCTATACCATGCATGTGACGTAAACAACGTGCTACTAAAACTGTACCTGTAAATTTGTAATCATTGAATTCATATCCACTTCAGATTACCTAACCACTTTGCTCCACATTTATTTGTGAGCAACAACTGTTAACCTGTATTTATCACCACACATGACTGACTACCTAACCTTGATCCTCCCCCTGCTAGTCTTGAGGCAAAAATGATAAGCATTCACACCACCTTCGCTCCTCATGAAAGCCCACCAAAAGAGGGAAAGCCAAAATTGCAATGCACCAAACTGAAAAACTGAAAACAATGGGTCTACTTCTATTAAAGATGCTATTCAAGCATTTTATCCAACAAGCAAATAGCTAACCCAAGATGGAAATGATCCACCATCCTTCTGGTGGGTTCTCCAACCTCCTTTTAGACCCCCCTAGATCCTATGGTCCATGAAAAATGAACAACTCCAATAGCTTTGATAGTACAATCATGATGCAAATGTGATATATCAATGATAATCAATGTGCCCATCTGTAAAGCAAAATAGAGAAACAATGGGTTGTTGCATTCCATTGAAAATACACCCATTACAAATGATATCTCAGTAAACACATGTGGGAGATTCCAAAATGAAAAACCAACCTCACTGATGGATTTGGAATGTGCCAAAACTTCCTAACGAGTTGTTGCATCACTAGGCTTTGCAAAATGAAAAAAACTCAAATAAAAAGGATAACGATAGGCTTTCAAAGTGTGATTTTGAATGGTTCCATACAGTTTTGAACACATGACCTCCCAAAACTGGTTATAAACAATCATCAACTCTTTTGCAATACTTCTTCAGCAATTTAATGGGGTGTATAAATATATCCTCCTGAAATCAAAACATAATCTAACAAAAAATAAGACAAGGAGCTTTGAACTTGCAACCTTTGTTATGCAAATATGTTAAACCAAATCCTACAACCAATACTGCTCCATGATGATTTGAAGTAAAGAAGAGTAAATAATGTTTGAATATGTTTTGCAATACGAAAACATGAAAAATAAAACAACCCCCCTTTTTTGGCTTAAAGTTTCAACACCAAAAGAAGACTTCATTGGAAAAGAAAAGATTCCTTAATTAAACTTTCAATGCAAAAAGATGTTCCACAAGATTCCTTCACTCATTATACAATAAGATGTTCCTTGCCCATAATAAACCCTAATCCGTGTGCATTTATTTATAGGCACATTATTATGGGAAACCACTAAGTGGTATTACAAAACAATGGGGGCATAAAACCATGAGCCAACTAATCACCTTGAAAAAGGGTCAAACTTTTTTTTCTTGGGAGCTATTGCCCAACCCTTGTATTGGAGGGCCATTGGCCTCTCAAACCCCACAAATGAGGTGATGCCTTGGACCCCAATATGTGGATGAGTGTATCGTCCATTAGGGGTGTAAAACATACAAAATAAACAACACATTCCTAACAATGTAAGGGGAGTTGATGATTGAAGGATAACGATTGTGAAAAGCACAATACCACAAGTCTCAATGGGACCCACACCCAACAAGTAGCTAGTGGCATGGTAGAACAAGTTACTAATAAGGTAAGAAGGAAACAAGAAGAGACATTAATGTTGCCTTTGAGCCCATAAACCATGAGGTAGGAGGGGTAATTGGCAAGTAATTATCAAGGAAAATACCTCAACATGGGAACCAAAGGTGAGTAGTAGAAGAGGGGACAAAGCCTTGCCTTCCACCAAGCTTCAAAAGAGGAAATAAAGCCAAGAGACTAAAGAGGACCTTCAAAAAGTTTCTTGAGAGATATCACCAATTGAAGGTCCTAACCAAGGAGTGTTGAGGGGCATTGACTAATGGGAGGAGGCTAGGGGAAAAATACTCTGTTCTAAGTAGAGAATGATAAATTGTAACCTAAAAGATAGTCATAGGGTTCCCTAAGAGCTGCACACCTCACATCACCGTGATTATGAGGGCTATGGCACTCAAAGTGAAGAATGGGGTGCTGGAGTCTTAGAAGTAACACACTCACTAGTGTGAGGGTCTCAATGCTCAAAACACTAGTGGGGTGTTGGAGTTTAAGGGTCACAATGCCTCACACTACCACCAATGTGAGGCCATGATGCCAAAAGAATAAATTGGTCGGTAGAGTTTAAGTTAAAACAATAATATTTACTCAAAATGATGATAGCTTTGTCAAAGATTAAGAATTTGTAATAATATTCAGATCAATAAATCATAGTACAATTCTCAAGATCAATCATATTGTGAATTCTTTGGAAATACTTACAAATCTGCTGAATTAGAGGTTTTCGTCCCTAATTCAACAGTGGCAATAACAAGGGTTTTCGTCCTTCCAACTTTTAGTCCACCTTGACCAAGATTTGGGTATTCGTCCAAACTTGATAAGAGCAATAAGGGTTTTCGTCTTTATCCTCTCGTGAATGGGGAAGGGATTTTGTCCTTCCTATTTGCAAGACACTTCTTCAAATTCAAAACTGATTGCTTGATGAATTTGCTAGATTATTGCTGATTGATATTTCTTGAAGGATTGACAAGTTAATGTTTGAATGATTTTATGCTTGAATGAATTTCTTGGATGTCCTTCTCAAATGAAATGCTCTCCCTCTTATATCTTCAAGTTTGAGGGAGTCACACCTCTTCCTTATTTCTGCCCTTTTGGAAGAGTCACAGCTATTCCTCTTAATCGCTGGCCTGATACCCTTCTAATTTTAATTTTAATTAAATATCTTTAATTCAAGGACTGCCCTTGTTTATTATTATAATCTCAATCGATTCCCTTATTAGAATTGCTGTCCATGTTTATTTTATTTGCCTAGACTTTAAGTGCTGCAATCTGACTAAATATTTCGATCTGTTTCTTTCTTTGATGGGGGCATGACATTGAAGAAATTGTTGGCATGGCTGAAGGAATTGTGGGTTACAATGAGGAAGATAAAGAAGTCAGGAGTCAACAAAAGACTGCATTGGATGAGATCTCTTCCTTCAAAAACAAATGGGCGCCTAGGTCTGCAATGGTGGCCCACTTGGCAGATAAATTGCAGTGGTTGGAGGTGGAAGAGATCCGGGACAAGGATTGTCCAGGCCAAAGGTCAAGGATACATTGAAGGGCCTTGAAGCTGTGTGCAAGGCAATCAACTAAGTAGATTTCTATGTTTCCCACATGGCTAGCATCATCAAAAGCAAAATGGAGACATTGCTTGATCTGATCAATGGTGCATTGCCTCCACCTTGGAATGAAAACAATGTAAACATAAGTGTAGCAGATTGGAAGGCTGATATCCAGTCTCTCCTAGATGTTTTCAGTATGGGTTTTTGAGGTTGGTGACATGGTTTACTTGAGGTTGCAGCCCTATAGACAGTCATCTCTCAAAGGGAGTGGTGCAGAAAAGTTGAAGCCAAGATTCTATGGGCCCTACAAGATCATAAGGAGGATTGGTGAGGTTGCATAAGAGTTGGGACTGCTAGAGAACAGCAGAATACACAATATTTTCTATGAGTCATGCCTCAAGAAGGCCCTTGGACAGCGAGTTACACCATCAGCAGAGTTGCCACCACTAGATAATGAGGGAAAACTGATCTTGGAGCTAGAAGCTATTTTGGATGTGAGAGAGAAGAAGTTAAGGAACAAAGTTATCCTGAAATACTTGGTCAAGTGGAAGAATTTTCCCTTAGAGGACGCTACATGGGAGGGAGTGGAAATTTTCGAGCATCCAAGTCTGAAATTGCTCGAGGGCAAGCAAATCCGGGATGGGAGATTGTCATGTACCTATAAAACTTCCAGTTGACTTGAAAAGATGGCCGACCTAAAAAGGTGTTTTTTAACACCATTATTTAATATATATAATAAATATTAATTTTTAGGCACCTATTTTAATATTTAAAATCCTGGGCGCTTATTGTAAATAAATAAATAAATTTTAATTTTCAAATAAATAAATTTGAATTTCTTTCTGGGTGCCTATTTTTGGGCCACACGCCTCATTTGGAGACATATAAGTATGACATTTTGGCGCTCAAGGAAGACAGATGGGATTTTGGCATAATTTCACTGGCTACTGTTAACTGTCTAGCCCTAACAGAGATGAAAACCCCTGAACAAGGCATCCTGAGGTCAGGACGGAAACCCTGCCTCATTAATTCAGATTTGTTTATTGGTTTCATACTGATTTCATACTCCAGGACTGTCACCTTGATTGCTGAATGCACTCTATCTGTATAGGTGAAGTGAAAATCTGGGTGAGTAGACAAGGCACCATCATCACAGCCTCAGAAGATCTGAATCAATTGATATTTGGAAGGCGATTTAGGGTCTTATCAGAGCGGCACCTCTCTTCAGTCTCATTATCACTGCTCCTGGTGTGCTGGGCAATCAATCAGTCCACTCTAGAGACCAATATTTGACTGCAGATCTGTGTATCAGCAACAACAATTCCCAGAAGGTCTGCAACAATACCCAGGAGACATACATATTACCCTACCAACAGGCCCAGTCATAAATGCTGTTGCAGATCTGCAACTTTCATCATCCATAGTCTGGAAAGGACTGAGATCTGCAAGCTGTCATTATCCCATAGGCTGCCAAGGACCGAAAAGTGAAAACTGCCAACTGTCATCTACAGGCAGCCATATCTGATTTAATATTGTACCCTGGTCGGCTGATGCAAGCGCCCGGCTAGTTGTGGGTAAACTTTTATGTACACTAGCATTTGTTTGTCAGATTTAATGGTATATTTCAGATCTGTGTGCTCTCCATGATTGTTGCAAGCTTAAACTGTGGAATGCAATTATTTACAGCTTAGTTGATCTGTGTGTACCTGTTATTTAATATCTTGCCCAAATTCGCATTATTCATTATTATGGCTAGGGTTTAGAAGTAATTTGACTGCTATTGCTTGATTTTAAGCTGAACCCTAAAGGTTAAACCCTAGGGACATTATACCAGTGCGAAGTTATAATTAAAGACTTAAATAAGATCAGGAATATGTAGCTCCCCTCTGATGCAGAATGAGAGAAGTTAGTAGCAGACTTTGGCTACGGATTGACTTGGGTGTCATTTGAGTAAAGTTTTGGCAGGCTAGATTTGTTTACCTCTTCTCTTCTCTCTTCTCTCTTCTTTATTCATTGTTCTTTATTCTTCTACTCTTTTGTCTTTCCTTCCTTAGGTTAGAGAGTTGCATGCTTTGCACAGGCCACAACTTTTACAGAAGGATTGAGCTATATGATTTGGTTGATTCTAATTATTGATGGACAAGCAAGCCCAGAACTGAGTAGAAGGGTTCTACAAATAGATACATATCAAAAACCTTCATAAATTCCATTTTTTCAGTTGACATTGAAGATGACATATTTCAGTAGAGAGAAGCAATGGCATCATCCTCAACATTACTAACACACAACAGAGAGAGACCATCAACTGAATATATGGAGAACTGGACAATATAACTGAAGAAATTAATTAGCTCACTACAAACCAAGAGGATGTGACTAAGTGCCTTAGAGTCCCTCACTGCAGGCTCATCCAGCATGCATGCAACTGGTGCTGAGTTGTATGATCAGCAGAGAGACACCCCATTACATCCAAGTTTGGAGTAACTTGCACAATGTCAAGCACCAAGAAGTGATGCATAGTCACTGTTTCCTTAGGAATGGTGGGGCCCTCTTTGATTTTATCCAAGAGAAGGCATGTGAATGTAACAAGGGATAATTGTCAATAAATCATTAGGTGAGCACTGCTTCCTTTTGCTATATATAGAGGCTCTTCTCCTTGTTCTGGATCTTTTTCCTCTGTTTCTAGCTCAGGTTCGAAGGTGTTGCATTTTGTAAAGAAGTCATAGGAGTCATAAATGTCAAAGATAAAATCAGTTTTATGCTATGATGCAGGGTTCGTACCCGCAGGCCCCGAACCCGGTTCGGGTTCATCTGCGGGTATGTGCTGGGTACGCACAGGGTGCGTGCCCAGCACTGTGGGTTTGCCAGGGTACGCGCACCCGTGCGAACCCACAGTGCTGGGCGCGCACCCAGCACGAACCCTGTGTGATTCGTTGATCAGATCCTTATCCAATGCAATCTGAATGCAGCACAAACACACATGCACAACCTTCAGTAGTCTTCTTTTCTTTTCTCTTTCATTTTGTGCATCGATTTTCCCGTCTATTTACTTTGGACCTTGGTTAGTTGTTCCGGTATTTATTTAATTTTTTTTTTCCCTTCTCTGAATATTTTGAAGAGCAGATTTATTTTGCATCCAACTGTTTTTTGAAGCCTGATGATTACAGAAAGAATGGAGATATGATGATGCCTTATGTTGAAGCTTAGCTGTAGCAGGGCTCCATAAAGTATCAATGATAATTGATAACATATATACTCGTGAATGAAGGCATTTCTCAATGTAATTAGGAAATTTTTTCAGTGGATTATATGCTTAAGACTTCAGTCATTGTCATTTGGATTTATGCTCATTTAAAGATCTGGGGTGTATTTAAGTTGCATATATTAGTTGAACATAGACGTATACGATATCATTGATATGGCTTATTTGAATATTTTTCAACTATCAATTGGCATTTAATATTTATCTTTGGCATTTTGCATTGATCAATGATCAAGTATCATACTATGAAATGATTCAGTTTTACAATTCTGTATATTTCTCTTATTTTTTTGTATATATAGTACGCACACACACACACATATATATATATACACACGCACCCATACGTACCCAAACCCCTAAAAAAAATTTTCACGTATCCACGTACCAGGTTCTCATACCCGCACCCGTCCCCGAACCCGGACCGGTAACTTAGGTTTTATGTAGTCTGGTTGAGATCACTCTGTCAGGATGAGATTGTCAAGGATAGTGAAGGTTGCAGGGGGTTAGCAATCACAAATGCTGGGAAATTTTGTTAGTTAGATCTTAAATTGTGGCAACGCATTCATTCTGAAATGTATACCTGGCCAGAAAAATGCCCAGAATGTATGGTAGTTTATTTCCATGTTAGTATATACTGTACTGCCTCTTTTGGATGGTACTTGGTTTTAAGCTTTTCATCTTAACATGATGTCTTTTTTTATGTGAATTTACATAGGAATAAATTCTAGTGAGTCTGATACTGTTATTGTTGTATTTCTATCTAGATCTGTTAAGTGGTAATGCAAATTTATAAAAGAAGGGTGAGATCTCTGAAAATCACTGTGTTCTCTTCATGCCTTTGCTATCGGTTTGCCCAATGTAGTTGGGCACCGCTCTGGATAACATGAAATTAATCAAATCTTATGAGAATTGTTTCTTTTCTGTGTACTAAAGATGTGGGTTTTCACTGTCATTAATTTCACTAAAATCCAGTTTAAATTAGTTCTTAAACGAATATATATTTTCTTCAGGGAATTCATATTTAGGGAGCTGATTCTTGAACACTTTTAAGGCTTCCTATTATGGAAGAATTGATGTACGATTTCTTTTGTCTGATCAAATAATGTTTTGATCTTCTTTTCACTGGTAAATTGGTGTTAAGAGTAGTTAGCAACACAGAATTGGGATTCCTTATGCTAGTAGGGTTCAGTTTACCTGCAGATCCTTAAAGAATATTGTGAATTTATCCTGTATTGAACCTTAGGGAGATACCTTTGATGGCCTTGTAGAGACAAAAGTGTAGAAGAGGAAACATCCTCTTGTTAAGGGCCTAAATATTGCTGATCTCCTGATCATGATCTTTATATTTGTGATTAACTCATATCTCCGGGAGTGCATTCTTTTGTAATAATCCATGATGCGTTGTGCTCAGCTGATACTAGGTAGCATTTCTGCATATTAGACCAACCTTTGCAGCTGACTGTGCTTAGGCTATGGGGCACATATAGTCTAACCCCCTCAGAATTCAAACTTTTAAACTTTGCCATTCAAGCACTAGATATTCACTATAAGGTCCACTCAAGGTCCATTTATTGAATACAATATCATCTTATTTTTCACTAGAATTCTGTATTTTCCAAAGTGTCTCAAGGTCCATGTAGTGAATCACATATCAATTTTTTATCCAGATGAAGCAACATCTTTGGTTATTGATCAAGAACAGGTCGTTAAATCAAAGGGGCCTTGAAATGTAACCCTTAATCAATTCTGAGATGGTTTCGGTTGGGATAACTGTCAGAACGAAGTGATATAATATTCATCAAGAAGTATGAAGGATATGTGAGCCTGGACCAATATCATTGTAATGATGTTTGTTTCAATGTGGAATTATTTTATTTCTTCTCCCAATAGTTTGCTCTGTCAATGCCTTTTATCAAACCTTGGTTAGGGCATTGACTTAATATGTCTTTTGGGTTGGGTATATGTAATGTCCCCTTTTTCCTGCCCTACATCAACCCTATTTTAATAGTGTTTTTAAACACTAGTATATATGTTATATAATATTAAAATATAAATAATATAATTAAAAAATAATAATAAATGGGGTGGGGGGCCTAGCTTGATTGGCTAAAGCATCCTGTTGTAGGCAAGAGGTCATGAGGTCTAGTCTGCCCCCAAACCCGTGGTATTGGAGGGCGTGTCGTGCCAGGGCCACCGGTCACGTGAAAAAAGTTTACCAGGTGCACTGTAGTTTATAGGGGGACGGATACCTAGTCTAAAAATAATAATAATAATAATAATAATAATCAATAAAATAAAATAAGAACATTGGGGTTGGCTAAGATTGGAGGAGAAAAAGGAAAAAATAAAAAATAAAAAATAAATAATGAATAATAATAAAAAAATAAAATAAAGGAGGTCGGCCTTGTTAAGGCTTTTTTATTTTGGGAGGGCTATAAAAGAAAGTAAAGTGCAAGTCATTTGACATCCATTCATATCATATTGTCATTTGGAGATTCTTCTCTTTGGCTGCAACTTTGGTTGGGCTTAATTCCAAGGACGAAAAGCCTTGTGAATATGGTGAGTTGGACAAAAACCTAGCTCATCTTGTGGAGGATTCATAACAGAGTTCTATTTGCATTTCATTGGAGACATTTGGAGGTTGGAGCATCATTGCATAATCAGATTTGCAAATCAAATTTGAAGCAGAATTATTGTGGCATTTTGTGAGCAGATTGCATTAGGGTTTTGCCCTAATTTGGAGCGCCATTTGGAGCAGACCTGAGCGCCCACCTTTGGAGGGCGATTTTGCATATTTGGAGCAGCAAACCCTAAGCACTTACCAAGGAGGAATTTCGCCCATCTAGGGTTTGATATTTGAAGTCTATCTTGCATATATTTGGTATGTATAATCATAGTTTCAGATCTGATTTGTAGAGCAGAAATCTGGGCATATGTTTGGCATGTTTGAGCCCTTGAGTTCTTTGTAAAATCAGTCCAGAATATTCAGTTTTGTAATAGCAGAAGTTATCTACAGAAAATCAGATCTGTATGTTGTATTTGGATGCCCTATCTTGTGTTTTTCATGGTGGATTTCATGTTTGATATGAATATCAATTTGTAGGATCAGTTGGCATGTTTATTTGTCATGTTTGGGCACTTGTATGTTCACTGTGATATTTTGTTTGAAATTAGAAAATAAAAATCAGAAATCAGAATTAGGGTTTGGGCAAAAAGAAAAATCAGAATTTTAGTGTAGATTTCAATGGGGATGTTACAGACAAAGGCCCAACCACTACACCAAAAGATTGGCCTAGTAGTGAGGGTGGCTACCCAGGGTGTTAAGGGTGAGGTTTGCATCTCAACAGCCTCGGAGGTGAAGGCATAAAAGCCACGAGCATAGTGGACACATGGCCGTGGAGCCCCACCATTTGGCTATCAGGCACACGCTTGCCAACACGACGGGTTAGGACATCTGCTGGGGTTTAACCCTTCACGCATGGGACATTACAGCCCACCACGCTCCGTAGGGCTTGACCTCTAGACCTTGGCTTTAATACCACAAAGGCCCAACCACTACACCAAAAGATTGGCCTAGTAGTGAGGGTGGCTACCCAGGGTGTTATGGGTGAGGTTTGCGTCTCACCAACCTCAGAGGTGAAGGCATAGAAGCCACGAGCACAGTGGACATGTGGCCATGGAGCCCCACCATCTGGTTATTAAGTACACGCTTGCCAACATGATGGGTTAGGACATCCGTCGGGGTTTAGCCCTTCATGCACAGGACATTATAGTATACCATAGGCCTGACAAGCTGACTCTACAGACCCACGACCCATAGTCTACCTCAGCAGTTACACAATTAATTGGGCTTGATGCATCATTGAGAACATCTGAGGCAAGATGTTCAAGATTAGCATACGTAAACCTGAAAAAGGGTACCGCATTAGCTGTGTCATCTTTAAAGTGAGGAATCAAACACCCCTATAGTTTCTTGTGGTTTAACGATGAGTCTACAGAAACGATGCTGTCTTTGACACAATCATTGGTCAATTGTCTATCCCGTCCTCCCTTTTTAGTTTTTCTACCCATTTACAATTTTCTTAGCTTGATTCTCATAATTGTGTGTCAACTCTTTTAGGATAACAATAAAAGTTTGTGCAGTCTAGGATGTGCTATGACTGTTACTAAAGTGATATTTTCCATATTTATAAACAGCCTTTGAATGACAAATTAATTTTTCTACGATCATACTATCTCAGTTGGAAATTTAGCATAGGTTTTTCATTGTACAAGGGATAAAAAAGTAGATTAAATTTCATTACAGAATTTCATTGCATTTAGCAAAGATTCTTCATTGTGCATTCATGTAATGACTTTTATGTCATGAAAATCTCTGCAAGATCGGCTTTAAAAAGTGGTATTTAGTTTAACAAAGTATCTGCATGACAATGGAATGTCAAAGTCATGATGTCCTTATGAAAACCCAGAAAAATTGATAATGTATGAAGTATTTTGAAAGAAAAAAATTTAATTATTTTGATTATTGGGTAGTGAAAGATCTGCATGATATTGCAGAATTTGAACTTTTGCAGTGCACCGTGAAATCTTCAAATCTCAGATTGAATAAATAAAGCTGTCTACAAAGTCCTTTACTATCTTGGGATTTTGGAAACACCAAATCATTTATGAGACTTCTAAATGCATCTAAAAACTCCAGATGAAAGAAGACCCAGGAGTTTCAGATTTCAATAGGTATTTTTACAGAATGATATATATGTCAATACTTGTTGAAACCCCACAACCCTGGATGAAGGTGGGGTGCTAAGACCCCCAAAACTAAACAATTTCAAAAATAGAAAAATAGAGGAAAAAATTCTTAACTTTTCCGAGACAGATTATACAAGGCATTTGACATTTTTGAATATATTATTGAGGACTTTCAAAGCCTAGATTCCTGGGTTTCAGAAAAATCCTGATGTCATAGAGGCGAGACCTATGTTTACTTTGGGGCCCAACACCCAATTGACTAAGTGAAGCATTTGCCAATGTCACAAGTCAATAAGATAACCCCAAAATCTGGGCAGAGTATATGATACGCATTGATTTGATGAAGCATATGGAAAATGTCACGAAGTAATGAAAATAACTTCAGAAGCTGGGCATGAAGATTTGAATCTCCTAAAAAATAGGAGCCAGGACATGGAAAGTCTATTTGGAAAGAATCATTAAGGCTTAGCCATTTTGAGAATTGAGAGCCACCATTGAGTAGTTATAGAACTGGCACAGAAGGTCAGG